>JAUTDX010000982.1:0-129542 GCA_030844895.1 Ambrosia x helenae
ATAAAAACTTGATTTTTTTTTGTGTGTATCAAAACGAGAATCATTGAAAAAACCGGAGTCCAACCTTGGTGTTAACTGTCCTGTTAGGCTATTTAATGGAAATTCTAGGCCGAACCGTTAACTGCCGTTTTGAACACTGGCAAACCAAACCGGCCAGTAGTTAACTAATTGATATAGACGAATTCAGAAATATTATACATATAAACAGAACTGAATATTCCATGATGATCTTTTCAGGGCCTCAATAATAATTACAAAAAAGTGTGAAGTAAAAAAAAACTAGAAGTTGAAGGTTTAATGATAGGTACACCCATCCGTCCCAATTTAGATGTTCATATTTCTATTTTTGGTTGTCCTAAATTAAATGTCCATTTTAAAAAATAGAAATGCAATTCCAGTTTTGCCTATAAAAGACAAAACACAATCAAAGATTTGAGGATATTATTGTCATTTTAGATCATGTGTAGTGGTGGGGGGGTTATGAGGGGGTTGTGGTATTAAAATATTAAAAAGTAATAGAAGTGGGGTTATGTGGGGGTTGTGGAAAAAGAGGGTGTAGTGGGAAGGGGGGTTATGAGGGGTTATAAATGATTGGGTAATAATTGATTTTTATTGTTTATTATTATTATTATTATTATTATTATTATTCAGACTGAAAAAAAAAGGACTTCAAAAAAATAATTATTATTCCCTCTCTCTCTCTCTCTACGTCTCTCTCTCTCTCTTATCTTCTTCTTCTTCTTCAACTATCTTCTTCTTCTTCACCTACACTACTTCTTCTTCTTCGTCTCTTCTTCATCTCTTCTTCTTCATCTTCTTCACTTCTTCTTCCTCTCCACACACACTTCAACAACAACAACAATAATAATAATAATAATAATAATATTAATAATAATAATAATAATAATAATAATAATAATAATAAAAAGAAGTCAGAGGAAAACGCCGTCGTGGGCATGGCGGGGGTCAAGGAAAACGCCCTATAGCGCCCCGGGGGGCGGTGTTCCCGGGCGCTATAGGGGTGACAACGGCGTTTTCTTTATCCACTACACAAGGCCTTACAACATACAAATAAAAGATTTCTTAATATGTGTGTTAGTGGGACCATGACATCTAAATTGGGACGAATGGAGTATAATAAAGTGTAAAGGTAAATAACGAATACTAGAAAAAGAAAACCTTATTTAAATTGATGGGTTAAATATGTCATTACTAAGGTTGAGTGGTCTTATGATAAATATAGCACTAAACGACCAAAAAAAACCTTGTTACTATTCCTAAGGCACACACAATTGTTTATATAACCAGTTTTAAGTCTACGCGTTGCCAGGCGGGGTGTAAAACTGTGTTACCACCGTTGGAGGAGGGGGAGGGGGGGGGGGGGGGGAGGTGCGCAAAGCCGTGCTAAGTAGCAAGGCAACAACGAGCAAAAACGGGGAAAAGTGTAAACGAAAAACACGTATTTATAACACCAAGTAACTGACGTAATGTAAAATACAGTCAAACTTGAATTTATGTCGACACGTGTTAAAAAGGAGATGGAAAAAGGCTTTAACAAAAAGACCAAAAGAGAAGAATCCTTCAAGGACCAAAACTTAGGTCCAAATGGTGATCAAAATCAAAAAACTTAAAATGTTGACATATGAACTTACAAAAATGATGAAAGATTGCAAAGATCTAGATTCTTTTTCCATCATTAACATGGTAGTCACTCTAACAAAATAAAGATCACGACAAATCATAGGCCCAATATGTTTACACCAACAAAAAGCCACAACATATTAGTTTTGCAACAAGGAGCGCAAGTTAGCAAGAGTACACTCTTCTTTAAGATCGGTTGTAAAACCTTGCTAATCAGTACGTAAACGACGACCAAAACCGGACTTATACCGAGAGCTGATGTAAAATGTAGATAAACTTGAATTTATACCGATAAACCTTTAACTAAAGGCTTAAAAAGGCAAAACCAGAAGAGCTAAAAGTGAAACATACAAACTTAAAGGACTAACCCAGGAAAAATCGTAAAACAAAGACGTGAATTATACCGCCGTAAAACATAGGCGAATACAAAGTTTTTAACCCCCACGTTGCGAGTTGTAGGTCGTAAAACCGTGCTAAGTAGTATATAAACAATAATCGAAACCGAGAAAATTGTAAAATTAAAATGTGAATTTATTTTGTCACCTGACGTCAAAACTAAACAAAGACACCCGTGAGTCGAGTTTAAGACAAAACCTCACAGTAAAAATAAAGAAAAATCAGATAATCGTAAACCATAAACAAATCATCACAATTTAGACCAAAAAAACCTACCGAGAAGCCTCATTACTACTTTTTTTAGTGTGATGGCAAAAGCGATAGTATTTTTTTTAATTAAGTCTAAAATGAGAGACATTTAGAAAACTAAAGAGATTGTATCTTTGTAAAAAAACGAAGTACTGTGCCTGTGCGGTGGCTGAAAGCTGAGAATAAAACCAAAGAAATGGCAATGACATTGTTGTAAATATCTTTAAAATGAAGGGTTATTTGGCTAGTATATAAGCCCCGCGTTGCGGGGCACAACTCGAATTTATGTCGTCTAAGAGCGCGCACGTTGCGACGTGTTAAACCGGTTAAAAACACCTTGTTGCCTGTTGCGTAATGACAATGTTCCATATTACAGGTACTAACACTATACCATATATGGTTTAGAAGGGTGTGTATACGTAAATACATGTGTAGATTTTAAAAATCGGCCAAATTGATTTGGGGTTTTCACAAGATTTTATTTATTGTACCTACTCATATTAATTGTCGTTTTTTGAATATAACTTGAGGCTGTTGTGCAAGATATTTATCATGGTTGACTAGTGGGTTTACCGCGCGTTGCCGCGGGATCCAAATACAAATTGCAATACAACAATGTGATTATTTACAAAACGCAAAAATGTAGATTCAATAGTACACCTAGGAAGCCAATGTTGTGGTTCGAATAAACCCTTTATGTTTTTTTTTTGCCGCATGTGCTACGAGTTTTACGAATTTTATACAGAATCGTTTTTTTGGGTTGATAACGCATACGTGTGTTCTTTGATTACTATCATTTATAAAGCTTCAAGTGCAAACAAATCGGTAATGCAGATAAGTGTCTTACCAAACGAGTACCGTAGCCAAAAGAACGGCAATATAGTGAAAAGCAATTGGCCCACTCCCCACATCGCCTTTTCTTTGTTTCAAGAATTAAAAGGGATGCTCTATTAGTTTAAATAACCAGAAGCGCTAGGTCAGCTTGCGTCTAAGTGCCCCTAGCACCGCCGAGGCGAGGCACACTTTTTAAAATCAAGACATAAGAAAAAATCAAAGAGAAAACATACTTGAATGTCTGTTTAAACCAGAAAAAAAGTTGCAGCAGGAATGCATGATCAACCTCAGTTTTAGATGGATTCAAATTCCCCTCCTGAACAGAAACGACAAACATTAAGGTAAAAACAACATATCAAACTTCACAAAATTAACAATCATATCCTTTAACCTTGGCTAAAGCAACTAATGCCTTCTCAAGCTTCTCCACAGGCACTGTTTTTCCTCGCCGCCTCTTACTACATGACCATAACAACAAACATGTAACAACTTCACTACATCACATCTACTAATACAAAATCTTATATGGAATGCAAACTACCAAAAGAATCTGATCGATATAAGGCCGAACTCTCTGTTCGAATTGCCGGCTGTCTTCACTAACAGCAAATTGTTGAAGCATAAGCGCATCTTCCTCTTCCTATAATCACAACAAATAACTAAAGTAAAACACCATCTACAAAAAGGTTACAACCTTTATACATAATACATAGTGTTGTTTTCTAAATTAAGATATATAGTCGTCGTCATCATCATCATACACAGTAAATCTTGTGCGATATCTTACCAAGATCAGTTTTTTCAAGATGAATCTTCCTCCTTAACACTTCGATGATGAACAACTCCATCCTAGATGGTTCCGATGAATACATATGTACATTCAAGATCTCATGTACAACAAATGACTACTGTTTTAAGTAGGGAGGTATTTAAATTTTGTCTTGGATGACGGTCTCTTGACATCAACACACATCAGCTTCGCGGCCCTCCACAAGAGCCTTGGGATGAAATGGTTGGACACCTTCCATCATCTGACATCATTGTAAACAAAGTCAAAATCGACATTTTGAAGTTAATTTGCACCCCAACTTTAAAGATTTTATGAAATTGAAGATCTACATCAATATTAATATGATTATCACATCCACACCTCAGTCGAATAGTTCATCTTTATAAGCCTCTGGTGCAATATATAAATCTGCAAAGGACACTTAGATTAAGTCTTAGTTCATCTTTATATTTTTTAGAAATTATATTATATATTAAATTTCTTAATCATTTACATTAATAAGTAACCTAAATTACTTATTTATTCCAACTTTATATAAATTTTAATTATTAAACACTGTGTGTCACACCGATAAACTAGTGTTAAAAATACCAAAATTCTCTTTAATATTAAAAGAAAGACACTTTAATAGTGTCTTTCTTTTAATATACATATTGACCACTAACTTTTAGCTCTATTTAATTTTCTGTCAGTAACTTTTAGATTAACTTTATTTTCTTCTAATTTGACCACCAAACTTAGACCAACAAACTTTTAACTTTTAGGATTTAAAACTTTGGCCACTAACTTTTAACTTAACTTTATTTTCTTTCAATTTAACCACTAAACTTTTAGCTTTTAGAATTTAAAACTTTGACCACAAACTTTTAGCCACTAACTTTTAGCTTTATTTTATTTTCTGCCACTAACTTTTAGGTTAACTTTATTTTCTTCTAATTTGACCAACAAACTTAAACCAACAAACTTTTAACTTTTAGGATTTAAAACTTTGGCCACTAACTTTTAACTTAACTTTATTTTCTTCCAATTTGACCACCAAACTTTTATCTTTTAGGATTTAAAACTTTGACCACCAAACTTTTAGCTTTTAGGATTTCAAACTTTCACCACCCAACTTTTTTAAACTTGCATTGCGCTTTGGCCAAACTTTTTTGTTTTTAATATTTCAAACTTTGACCACCAAACTTTTAGCTTTTAGCAGCGAGTATTTTTTTGAAGCCCACGCTAGAATAGCAGTCACTTAATATTATCTTTTATGTCCACGAAACCCTCCACGCAACAGGAGCTCCCACAGCGACGCACGATCTTTAACGTCCGCCAATCACTCAACGCAACAGGAGCTCCCGTCGCGTTTCGCACAACAGCCACACCCGCGGCGAAGCGCGGGAAACTTATACCTAGTTAATACAAAAATGTCACCCGCCAGAAAACTAAACTAATATAAATATCCCAACGTCTTCCTGCCGCTTCTCCCCTACATCATTTCAACTTTCTTCCTCACCCTTCTCTCTCTCTCTCTCTCTTCTCTCTCTCTCTCTCTCTCACACACACACACACACAACATAATGCTTATGCACACACTATCTTCATGATCGAAGCATCTAGATCCTTAACGAGCTAGGAGAATTTTGTATTCAGTTCAGGTAAATTCTTAATTCCCCTCACCTGCTTTCATGATTTGCTTTCGAATTCCACAAATCTTAATCGTTTCACGAGAACTTACTTGTTTATGTTGTAGATTGATATACTTATAACAATTTAGTAGTATTCAATGATAATCATGCCTTTAACACAGCTATATAACTTCGATTATACACCTATTTAATAACTATTGTTGGCTGTAACGTAATAACGTGCAGTTCAGTTACAATTGCACTCGTCTATGGATTCATACTCGCTTAAGTCGGTCTCTGATCTACCTGATCCTTTCCGTTTACTTTTACTTTCAGGTATGCCTTTAGCAGTACTGAATTATCACCTGCGATTAGTTGTTCAGAGATTTGTTATGTATTTAGCCACAAACTGTGATTTCATGCTTGATTGGTACCTCAAGTGATATGATATGATTGGTTTCTGACATAATCATATAGAGAAATGACTTTATGCATGATTTCCGATAGCTGTTAGGTTCATCGTTTGTGCCGTGTGTTGTGCTATGTGTTGGGACTTCCGAATAATAAAACCGATCCAAATGTGCAGTGGTTTAGCGGAGGTTTGGGAGTGGATAATTATGAATAATTAAATGTGTTTGTGATTAGAAAATTAGGTGTAATTAGCATGTCCTAGTTAATTAATTATATAATTATCTAGCATCCTAAACGAGTTAGGTTTGGATGTCTTTAGGATAATCATGTGAATAATCCTAGTTATAGTCTAACGCGTTAGGTTAGCTATACACATACCAAGTATTGGTAGGGATTTGTTATCATGTTTTTGAGTAATTTTCTTGATCTAATAATATTGTGTGAGACCGTGAGTTAGCCATAATTTTATGTTCGTGTGATTGTTGATTGGGACTTGACTATGTGGCACTTGAATTCTACCTTTTGTGTTTCTACAACTTTGTTCACCTAAACACTGGTTTATTCCAAATAGCAGTGAGATAATTAAGTGTTGAAGATAGATTTCATGCCAAATCTACCTCTGAGAACAGAACAAATAATTACTGTTTCTATATTAGCAAGCCTCATATCAGTGGTTTTATGGTCTTTTTATGACGGTGGAAATATCTCTTTTTATGAAGTGTGATGTTTTTTTTTGTCTGTCATTTGAAAATACAGGTATTTTAACTCGCTGCAGAGTGAATGTTTTTCTGCTTGTTTTCACTCGGACATCAACATGGTTATCTCAGCACCAACTGGCAGTGGCAAGACGGTGCTTTTTGAGTTATGCATCTTGAGACTTCTATCAAAGTTCTTCTCCCCAGAAGGAAAGTTTGTTCACACAAGGGAACTCTGAAAACAGTAGGCTACATACTGAGTTTTGCTTTCCTGCTTTGGGAAATGAATTCTTTTCATAATAATCATCAAAACATTTCTCAGCTGGTGCTAGAGAAATTATTGAGATGTTGAGTTTTAAGTTTTCATTCTGGCATCACTGTATCACCAAAAGTACTTGCGCATATATCGTTTATTCTCACTAATTCAAATTCTGCTATGATTTATATATCGAGAATCTACTGTCATGTTGCATTAGACTCTATAGTTTATGACTGCAAGAAACGGTGGCTTTATTTTATCTAGATTTATCTTCTTTTGGTGTGAAGATATATATATCCCCGTCGAAGGCTTTGGTACAAGAGAAGCTCAGGAGTTGGAACCAGAAGCTCGGGTCATGGGGAATAAATTGCTTGGAGCTGACTGGGGATAATGAATCTTACAATATAAGAAATATACAAGAAGCAGACATTGTCCTGACTACTCCTGAGGTCGTATATACTACATAATGTACTTTCATATTTTTCCTTTTCCTTCAATTGTGTAATAATTAAAGTTGTTTATCTGCAGAAGTTCGACTCAGTGACTAGGTTTGGCATCAAAGATGGTGGCCTAAGCTTTTTAGTGATATATCACTAGTACTTATCGATGAAGTTCACTTGTTAAATGATCCTCGTGGAGCTGCTTTGGAGGCGGTAGTTAGTAGAATCAAAATGATTGGCCGCAGCCCTCAAATGAAAACGAGTCCACTGGCACATGTGCGTTTCCTAGCTGTTTCTGCAACAATCCCTAACATTGATGACCTTGGTAATGTTATCTGTTCCATTGTGACTTTAAATTACCGGAGCCTTTTGTGGTAATTAAGGCCATAAGATAACCATTGGCCATGTTTGTCTCTTGCAGCTGAATGGCTTATGGTTCCTACCCAAGGGATTAAAAGGTAAATGTGATACCTGACTATCTGATGGGTGGTTGTCAAATTTTGCATTGACACCCACTCTTTTATCGTTTGATCTAGGTTCGGTGAGGAAATGAGACCTGTAAAGTTGACCACCAAGGTTTTCGGTACTCATAATCATCCTCATATTTTCGTGATTTTTTAAAGTGCCTTTAGTTAATTTAAAATGCATGTAGTTCATAGCTGTCCTTTTGTTTGGCATTCACTTAATGTTGAAGTTTTTGCTTGCAGGCTACACCCCAGCCAAAAATGACTTTCTTTTTGAGAAGGTAAGTGCTGCATGCGTTTCTATTTTTTCGGGTACTTGTAAAGGTTTTAAATATTCTATCTTCTGTTAAGGATCAATCTATCTGTTACTAGAATTAACTTGAGTACTGAAAAGTTAATGACCCTTTCATTTTCTTTCTTCTATGATTCAGAGGCTTCAGAACTACCTATTTGGTGAGTGTATGGATACTTATACGAATCTTATGCCCTTGACTCCTGTTGGTCGGAATAACGAACAAATAAAAACTCTTGATTATCAAATCAAAAAATGCAGATCTCCTTATGCAATATTCTAGTCGCAAGTCTGCACTAGTATTTTGCTCAACCAGAAAGGGGGCACAAGAAGCGGCACAAGTGCTATCGCAGACTGCTATGACTCATGGCTACTCAAACCCTTTTATCAAAAGCAGGGAGCAGCAGGAAAGGTTAAGAGAAGCTTCCCTCTCATGCGGTGACAAACAGATGCAATCTTACATCCTTTATGGTGGCAAGTGTTCATTTACTTACAATTACCAAACTAAAAAAGTTTTCTCCAAAGCAAATACCAATAGTAGCAAAGGAATAAAACAAGACTACATAAAGTTTGCACAATGTTTATGTGGTCTGAGCTTTCCTCCGTCATTGTTATTATTCAGTTGGTTATCACAATGGTGGACTTTCCCCTAAGGATCGCAGCCTGATTGAAGGTCTATTTCTCAACGGTGATCTTCAAGTTCTATGCACCACAAACACTCTTGCCCATGGAATTAACCTACCAGCTCACACTGTTATAATCAAATCAACACAATACTAGTATGTGTAAATCTTCTTTTTACTTAGGTTTTTAGGCAAAGTTCTTATCACCTGACTCCTTCTGTACATGGTACCTTCTTTTTTTTCTTCTTCAGCAACAAGGAGAAAGGGATTTACACAGAATATGATAGATCCATGATACTGCAGGTTTGACAATTATTTATGGACTTCGTATACTTTTGGAAGTGGGAACTAGAATAAAATTGCTATAAGAATGTAAACATTTCTACATACGCTGGGTCAATAAGATACCCATTCACTGTTATACTGTTTGCTTGTAGCATCTATCTCCACGTCGTTCTATTTGCAGATAGACTTCCCTATGAGAACATAATAAGCTGTTTTTGGCCTTGCAGATGTGTGGGAGGGCAGGCCGCCCACCATTTGATGATACTGGAACGGTCATAATTATGACAAGAAAAGAAACTGTACTGTCCCTCTCTCTGTTTACATACGTGTGCGTTCATATAATATATATGTGTGTATGTATGTATGTATACATAGAGGGAGTGAGAATAAAGAGAGTGAGATAGAGAGCATAATATGGAAAGAACAACCAACTACGTGGATGTGAATTGGTTAAATCTCAACATCATCAGTGATCGTTATCAAAAGGATGCTCTAGTTCATTTCTTCTGATAGATTATATGTTACCCTAAAATGATAGGCCCATTTGTATGAGAATCTGCTAGGTGGATGCGAATTGGTGGAATCTCAGTAAGTCTGCAAATTCTTTTTAGCTAATCTTCAACTCCTTTCCAGTCTTTGAAAAGTTTATTGCTTTCGTGCATGCCATCTGACTTGTTGGTATGGTCAATTTTCCGTTCAGACTGCTTCCATGTGTTACTGAGCATCTAGCCGCAGAGATAGTTCAGTTGACTGTACCAGATATAACAAGGGCAATAGAATGGATGAAATGCTCATATCTGTATGTGAGAATGAAAAAGGTTTGTTAATCTAATATACTCAGAAACTATCAAATATTTTTTTGTCAATAGATATTTCTGAGACTTCTTTGATTTCAGAACCCCCAAAACTATGCAATAAAGAAAGGACTATCTGGTACCCATATAGAGAAGCATATGCAAGGTACCGCAATACAAAGACGGGTTTTCCTTTTACGCACATCTCAGTTTTTTGATTCATTTTATGTACACACTGCAGAGGTCTGTGTTCAAAAAGTTAATGAATTATCTGACTACCAAATGATCTGGACTGATGAAGATGGTTTTGTCTTGAAGCCTCTTGGTATCTTTTAGCCCAAAAGAATTTTATAGTCATACAATTTCCATGTATTAACAAATACCCACCTTCTTGTCCACAGAACCTGGAAGGTTGATGACAAAGTATTATCTGAAATTTGACACAATGAAACACATTATGAAAGCTCCATTAAATTGCAGCATAGAAGATGCTCTTCATATTGTTTGTCGTGCGGAAGAAATTTCCTGTATGTTTATGTTTAACTGCTTTTATGTAATGAAAAATAATATCATGCAGCTGACTTGTTTCCTGGTATGAAGGGATACAGCTGAGGAGGAATGAGAAGAAGCTTTTAAATGACATAAATAGTGATAAAGATGGCAGGCTTCGTTTTCACATTCTTGGAGATAAAGGGAAGATTAAAAAGCGCATACAATCCAGAGAAGAGAAGCTATTTATTTTGGCAAACGATTGCTTGACAGGAGATCCTTTAGCCCATGATTTGTCTCTAACACAGGTCAGAATTCCTTGCTATAATGTTACAGAGGTGAAACAATGGACAGGTCAGAACGGGTCCAAACAGCAACCTTTTAGTCCATGTGAAAATGTGTCTAGTCAACCCCCAAACACTTTTTTCCGACCTCTCCTTGACATTATAAATATTTAAGTAGCTGAATATGACTTAAGAAAATGTATATATATTACAATAAATGATAGATTGGATATAAAACAGTTCAGGAGGGTTTACAATAAGGATACACTACAGGTGACTTTCGGCCCTTACACATTTGACCTGCTCAACCCATTTTATCTAATTTGTAAAAATATAAATTATTTTAACCCTTCAGAAACAAGTTATAGCCGTAGCTGACTCACTTACCCATAAACTATTTGAAATTTCCACCTCTAAAAAGTCATAGAGTTATGTTGGCTGTCATATCAGAACTTCATATAACAGTTAGTCACATACAGGACATGAATTCCGTTTGTTCAAATGGGTGCCGAATCGCAAAATGCATGAAAGAGTATTTTATATATAAAAAGAATTACAAGGGAGCTTTGAATTCAATCCTTCTAGCAAAATCTTTACATCAAAAACTCTGGGATGACAGTCCATATCTGCTGAAACAGTTGCCTGGGATTGGTATGGTGACAGCAAAGGTTTTTTCTGCTCTCTTAAAATCTCAAGATCTGCACGACACTTATAATTTTTTTTTATCTGTTAGGCACGAGACAATAGGCTAACAATCCACCCACCTAATGTTTATGTTCAGGCTTTGCAATCTATGGGAGTAAAGTCATTTGAATCCCTTTCTGAAGCAGACCCGAGGAAAATTGAGATGGTTACTGGTCGAAAGTTCCCATTTGGCAACCACATTAAGGAATCATTGCTTTCGCTTCCACCAAAAGTTGATATGAAGGTTGAAGAGATCACATGTCCCAAATTATGGAAAGTCGAAGCTGGTTGTGACATTAACAAGACTGTCACAGTCACCACAAACCAAAAGACATTATGCTGATATGGTATGTGATTATGAACATATTTTTTTAGAGGTGGAAATCTCAACCTGTGACTAATGGACAGGTTGATTCAGGTTACGTTTTATATCTAATGGGTCTAGTGGGTAAGGGTAGGTAGAAAGGAAATGGGTCAAACGAGTCGAAAGTTGCCACAATGTTTTATTATAAGGCATATATAACCTACTAAATCGCTTTATTTAGAAGTGAAATTAATATTGTAACAACATATCTTTTACAATCATATTTAAAAAATGAATACATGCGCAAAAAATGTCCAACAAATACTTAGTTTGACCCGTTACCCCACCCACCCATTTTTCCACCACTAATACTTTTATAAGACCATACTTGTTAAACAGACCTTTAGAGAACTTCTATTTTCCTCAGCTTGTTGCTATAGAGGAAGATAACTTGATAGTTTTCCATGAGAAGATAAGGTAATGCTACAATGGTTAAAGTTTGAGGTGCTTTGAGACATTATGTTGCAATAGTAACATTTTCCAATTTGTTTTTGCAGAGTGGAAGAATTTACAAGGTAAGTAGTTGTTTATTTTCATCAAGGCACCAAATAAAAAAGTTATGTCTTAACTATTATATCGGCTGATTTCCATCTCTTATTAACAGTTTTTGTCATCTTCATACTTGTATATGAATTAGTTTTTTGCTCATCTAAGTGCAGCCCTTATAGTGCAACAATACTAGTTACAAGCCCTCTGCAAGGAAAGCTAACTGTTAAGGCATGTCTGATTTTTGAAGAATTCAGTAAGTTTCATAGTCGAATTCAACTTCTTTATTATTGTTTATTGTGTAATTTCATTCATTTTACTTTTTATGTTCATGCAGTTGTATTGATGTACACCAGAAAGCCATACTGATGAAGAATATCAACTATGAAATCCGCCATATAAATGGAACAAAGAAATTCTCCTTGCCTCAGCCAACTGATGTTTGCATAATTGATCCTGAATACGATGATGCACCTAACGTCCCAGCTGACAGACCTGACAAGTCATCAAAATCCAAAAACGAAGAAGCTTCCATGTATGCTTTTAACTGTCAACAACCTTATTCTCGTTTACCTATAAAGCTCATTGGTATCAATTTGTTTAGAGGTGTGACTAGTTTGACCCATTACTTATGAATAGGTCGATTCAGGTCGTGTTTGATTATTTAATGGTCAAATGGGTAAAAAAATAAATAAATATTAATAATAAACTTTACAAATTGGGTAACCCTCCCACGTCATTTTATTTAAATACTATAGGTTTATTGAAATATATGATCTTCTTGTAAACATATTTAATACACTAGCTAGATTAAAAAAAAAAGAGAGAGAGAATGTGTATTTTCAGTTTAACCCGGCACACAGTAAAGGTACCCGGATCCAACTGACCGAGCTGCCCATCTGGCCGCACCTGCACCTGTTGATTAATTTTTCTTTTGGTGATCAGGCCTAGTTTCAAACTCCTGGATGAAGATTCAGATGAAGGTAAAGTTTCTAAAATCTACACAAACCACAAAGAAAAGACACATTCAAGGCAGACTTTATAAACATCAGTTATATTATCAAGTTTAGCATCATTTAAAATCTGTTTATACAGGCGAGCCTGTTGTTGAGAACAATAGCAATGATGATGATAATGCTGCTGCTGCTGATGATTATGATGACAATGTTGCTGCTGTTGATGATGATGATGGTGATTGCAAAATCATTACTGAAAGAACCATTTTCGACCACATACGTGAAAAAGCCAAAAGCTTACCTTCTTTGGCAGCCAAACCAACCACCGAATATCCGCCATCTGAAGAGACATTAAGTCTTATAAGAAAGCGTACACGCGATAGGCAGCTTGCACTCAGTGACACTGAAGAATTTCTAGACCTGACTGAAGGTTTTGATCCATGTGAAGAATCAAGTGAGCCAGACAAACACATTCGGTCCAAAATACCAACCGGAGAGAAAATATTTGAACATATAAGAAAGAAAGCCAAGAGCTTCCCTCGAATTGATGAAATTAAGAGTTTAAGCTCCAAGCCATCCAATACTAACTTTGACTTAGGCTTTGACTTTGACTTATCTGCAGATGCAAAGTCAAATTTAATCATTTTAGATCCAGAACCTGTGAAACCACAACGCAAAGCAGCAGCTACTCGAGAGAAGGAGCAAAAGTCTCCAAGTTTAGGAAACAGGCAATGCTGTTCATTGGCAACAGCAGCTGAAACAAGGGAAGTAGTAGCAGATCCGTTTCGTGGGTTCAAGAGTGTGTTTTCGTTTCTCTAACTCCTTTTACAACATAAATATTAGCTCCGTGCTTTAGAATAAGAAACTGCATTCATACATGGTGATTTCTGGTGCATACTTTAACTACTTTTTTTCTTTCTGGTAAACACCATAACCAGCTAGTATGCAAAGTTGATTAAAAGCGATTTGATAGGTATTATAAATCAGGTGTCATTTTTCAACATGGTTCAAGCTATAATGACCAAGTGTATCATTGAAATGCGCATAACTGAAAGGCTTGGAAATTAACCCAAAGTTGATTATTGTTTATGGATATGAAAGATAGAAAATGGTTTTGTAGACTTGTAGGGGGCCAAACCAGCCACGTCACTCTATGGTATTAAAACATCATTGGAGCAGAGACCATTCTATAGTTCAAAAAATGGGACTTCCTAAGTGAAGTCCGCTGTCCATGCTACAGGAATCTAGTCCGTACATATTAGACGTAGCGTTGTAACGCTTGCATAGATTAGGTCCGAAGATGTTTAACTTGCCATTAAGTTTATACCTCAGTGTTGGAGAATTATCTAGTCGTCCAATGGTTGTGTGCGTGAAAGGACTAGAGGAGTTGCTTGGCGTGCAAGGCAAGCATATCAACTAATTAGTTTGTGGATAATTATCTTATATCTATTTGGAATCCTAATTGAGTTAGAATAGGATGTGTTATAGATAATTGTTATGGAATTAGTTAATTAGGAATCCTAATTATAGTCTAGAATTAGTTGGCTATAAATACAATTGTAATTGGTATGGATTATTCGGCCATGTTTGGATAAACTTATTTGAGGCCAAAAGGACTTTTGGTGAAAATGACTTATTAACTTATGACTTCTTGAAAATGAGTTTTTAGAAAAGTTTTTAAAAAAGTTTTTGGATTAGATTTTCAAGTAAAATGACAAAAAAAGGTTTGAGGAGGGTATGTATAAGGATATAATGAGGGCATATAGGTAAATTTCCCTAAAAGTTATAAGTGGGTTCAAAAAGTCGCACATTACTTACTTTTCCAAAACAACTTATTATACACAAACGAAAAGTTAAAACAAAAAGGACTTTTGCATTTGCCAAACAATATTTGTAACTAATTAACTTTTTAGAAAAGTAATGAGTTATAAGTAGGTGGAAATAAGTTTATCCAAACACCCTCAATTGCATTCAAGGTTTTGAGTTTAAGTTTCCTTGATAATAAACTTTGGGTTTTAACCGTGAGTTTTATATTTTTCTGTTTGTACTCTGTTTTGTGTTCCAATCATAATAAGCTGGTACCAATTCTCTTTAGTTAGGCCTACTTTTGCATTTGATGATCAAATACTGAGCTAGATGTGGGTGCATCATTAAGTAAAGAAGTTAGGTTTACAATCATTGGGTGTTTTCCTTTGTAATATTTTTCTATTTATGTGAAGAAAAAAAAACAATAGTATGTTGATTTATTCAAATTTCAACAAAGTTGAAAAAATGAATAAAGTCGTGAATAGTTGAATACAAACCTACTAAGATAAGAACGTAAAGAGATACCCATGCTTTTAACACCTAATTATGAACTTGAGTGCCTTTAAAAAAAGGTCATGGACTTGAGTCCACCACAAAGACTTTAAAAACCCAGCCGCAAGCCCGCAATGTTAGACTTTATCCGGTCAACGGTTCAATTAAATCGTCAACAAATATGGAATAATTGACTGAGGGAAAGATGCCAATATTTTCACTACTTATCTTAAACCGCTTCAAGTTTCATATTCTGTAGCCTGCGTATTACTGATTTTTTAACGGTAAGGAACGATGTGTCAATCACTGTGACATAGGGTGTTGTGACAAAGGTTGATTACTCGACCACCGTTAGCCCCTTGGCTCTCCCAGATGTTCAGAAACCCGACCTCCATCCGTCCGAAGGCACCGTAGTGGAATAATTGATAAAATCTCGTCTCCCATCCGAGTCGAACCGGCGCCACCCGTATTCGCTCTACACCTGGATGCCGCAGAAAATAATGAGAAGAGTGGGAATTGAACCTGGGACACAAGGAATCTACGGATAACACTAGTTTTTATCTGCTTTATTTTAACTTTAATTTATGCATAAGTGACATGACATGTAAATGAACTGGATAAACTTGAACGAGCTTGTTTGTGGTCGTTTGTTTACCTTAACCGAACAGACAAATGGGCATGAACACTAAAACAATCGGATTTCATGTTTGTATTCAGTTAGTGAAACAGTAAATGCGTTATGCTCGTTTATGTTTGCTTATTTTTTAAAAGTAAATTACATATTACAGTCTAAATACAATCACATCATATAATTCAATAATATCATACATTCAATTATGACATTCAAATATAATATGTGCTTAAAGGTATTAAAATTCAAACTAAACATAAGGATTATTTTGTATTTTTACTAATACTTTAAGAAAGAAAAGTAAAATATATCATATGCAATTGTGTATAAAGCTTTGTAAAGTCGGCGGATGCCACATGGCATTTATTTATTGGACTACAAAGTTGAATAGTGTTTTGTGAGGAAAGTGCAAATTTCATAAGGGTGGTAAATATTAGGGGCGGTAATTCTTGACATGACCCAGAACCCAACAAGAACCAAACACGAAAAAACAGGATTGGGTCAGCTAACACAACCCGTTTAAAAAACGGTTCGGGTTTGGGTTGACCCGTATTAAAAACAGGTCGAGTTCAAGTTGACATGTATAAAAAACGGGCTGACCGGTTAACCCATTTAACGATTTAAAAGAAACTATTATATTTTTGGTTATGTTTATTCCTTTTTCATTTACATGGTTAGTTATAATAGTGTTAGTTTTTGGCGCACCATATTATTTACTTGTCACACTCTTACTCATTATTAAACATGTTATCGATAACCCGCTTACAACCCAACAACCCGCTAACTCGTCAATATGTATGAATCAGTTAAAAATACGGGTTGAACGGTCGTGATCGAGTTGACCCGAATTTTGTGTGGGTTGGGCTAGGGTTGAAATCTTTGACACGAATAATAATACGGGTTGGGTTCAGGTTGCACATTTCAACCTACCAGCCCACCATGACACAACCCACAACCCATAAACCCGCCAACCAATCACCCCGACACGATTGACACCCCTAGTAAATATCCGAACTAGGTTGAAGTTATTGTTAAATGATTAAAAAATTTACGTTGAATACAAAATTAATAATTCTTCTTATATGCATAAGGGCTTGGGCTTGTTTCTAAAATTTGGTTGCGGTTGATGGGCTAACATCAAGTGGGTCAATTAGTTTTACCAATAAGTAACCAACAACCAAAATTTAAATGAGCACGTAAATAAACAAAAGTAAACAAAAGAACATAAACAGACGAAAAAGAGACGTGTTCATTTTTATTCGGCACCAAAGGTAGGGGGTGCTCACTGGTTCCATTTCCTTTGTTTTTTTTTTTCCAAGTACTTTGATTTATTTCAATATAATAATAGAATTTTACATAATAATAGAATTTTACATAATGACCGGTAGACGGGCAACAAGCTGCGCCACCACCCCTTTCTGAATAGCAAAACTAAACTTACTAAAGACAAATTCTTGCCCTGGGGTCGAACAATTGCTATGAACGACCCGTTAAACTCTGGCAAGGAACCGGATTTATCAATTTGGGTTCCTCCTTATTGTAATGGACTAAATGTTATATGTGTTTGATGGGCTATCTACTATACAACTAGGAAAGTTCATAGAGCAATCTATATGTATTTGGTTTTTCAGTTAACCAAACTAAATTTCTTAAAACCAATTTTGTTCTATTTAAAAATGGTTTCGGATCAGTTTGGTCTTTGCTTTTGTCGGTTTGTAACCAAACAATAAACACGCTCTTGTTGAATTGTTCACTGAAAGTTTAACATCACATCAAATGAGGGCGGAAACACAAATTTCAAGTAACGGGTCGTATGAAAAGTGATTTTGCAATCACATATAAAGATGGGCATCCCAACGGTTGATGCCACCCAGAATTGATTTGTGGAATTAATTAAAAAAGGTGATGGGGTGTGGTGCTATTGATGACATCGGGTCTGAAATGTGATAGATAATGACCCGCACCAATATTTATCCTTCCACAATAACTTTTGTTGGTCTGGTTTTTATTCTATCACAAATATGTTACTTTTGTGGGGACACAACACGACGAATAGGGTTTTGGTAAAATAATCTTAATTGACTACATGAAGAATAACCGGTTAGACCACTCGGTGTGGTACCGGCATAGGAGGGTCATGCCGATGCCGGCCCGGGCAACACCACCCCCTTAGGCCCGGCACGACATGACCGGCAGGGATTAAACGTTGATGCTGGGGCTGATTTTGAACGTTGGGCCTTTGACTGGCCGTTTGAACGGCTTTATGACCGTTAAAAAAAAAGGTTTTATTAATATTATAAATACCAAACCTTTAACCCATTTTTAACACCACCTTTTTACAATAAACTCTCTAAATTTTTGTCACCATGGATCCTACCAAAACAACCCAAACCCGAATCAAACCCCACAACGTAATCAAAATAACCCGAATCCAAACCCGTTCACGACACCATGCCAATCGATCCAAGTTGGGCTACATTTTCGGGTTTCCAACAAAGTCTCTACCCTTTCACCCAATATTCCCAAATGCACCAAAGCCCCACTACTTTTAACCATTTAGTCATATGCAAATGCACCATAACCCTCAATCTTTCACCCAACTTTTGCAAACTCCGCCATTCCATCCATCTCTACAACCACAACCGTCACAACAACCACAACGACAACCCATTTTTGAACCCGATGAAGAAGAAGAAGATGAGGGGGAAGAGTTTGTGCCCGAAACACAAGTCGAACCTTCGAAGAGGAAGGGGGAAAAAAAGAAAAGTCAAGCTAAAGACATTGAAACGACCTCGTCCAAAAGGCCATGGACGAAAATAGAAGAAGAAGCATTAACAAAGGCGTATTTGTCTACTTCAAAAGATCCCATAGTTGGTAAAAAAATTCTTACAATACGTGTTACATTTTTTTTTTAATTTTAGTGCTCTAATATACGCTTTATTTAAAAATGTAGGGACTAATCAAACGGGAGATAGTTTAATCAAACGGGAGATAGTTTATACATCGAAGTAGGAAAGAAATTCCACAATTAATGGAGCAACCAGAATATCGCAAGTTCGAGTCCATAAGTTCCAAATGGAGGAAAATGTATACTACAATCGGCAAGTTCATCAAGTTTTATAATCCGTTGTTTGTGAATCCTCTAAGTGGGTGGAACGAGGAAATGATTTTCAAAGAGGCGATGCGTAAATATGAAGACAAGTATCGCCAAGTTTTCCCGCACGTTTGTGCGTGGATGGTTTTGAAGACAAGTGCCAAGTGGGCACCGGTTCCAAACGAGGCTGCAAGCGCCAAACGAACCAAAACTTCGGAGTCGGGCGATTTTAGCATGGGAAGCGGGTCAACCGGTCGTTGTCAAATAAATATAAACGACGACCCCGACCCAGACCCAAAGTTCGAGGATAATATCGTTCCAGAGGAGCCACGACCCATAGGGAGGAACAAAGCTAAAAAACAAGCGGCTGAAAAAAACAGCCGCGTCAGGGAGTGGGAACGGGTCAAAGCTGGACGATTTGGTGGCTGAATTGGCATCCTTCAAACATACCTTTAGTCAAAGTCAAGCAGAGAAGGTAAAGTTGAAGGAACGCGAAGTTGAAGAAAAACTTCGCTTGAAGCAAAAGAAAGTGGAGGAAAGCGTTCGCCAAAAGAATGAAGATAGGCAACTAGAAGAATGGCGAATAATGGCGAACATCAACAACTATCCCGAAGAAGACCGTCCCTGTTGCTCAAGATGAGGGAGAATATCGCAAAAAAAATATAATTCGTAGTATTTTTTTTTTAATTTAAGTGTTCGTTTTGTTTTTTATTTTTATTTAAATGTTTGTTTTTTTATTTTAGGTGTACGTTTTTTTTATACTTTTATTTAAGTGTTTTTATTTGTAATTTTAGGTTTATAAATGTAATATTAACTTTTTAATATTAATATTATGATATTATTTAATTAAAAAAAAGAAAAAGCATTAAATGATGATGGGCCTCCTCCACACCCTTGGACCATCATCTCCATGATACTCTTACCTCACGGTGACGTGGCAGCTGAGTGGAGGACCATCATGAATGATGGGCCTCCTCCACACCCAAAGGTCTTGGGAAGCCTTGCTGTCACGTCAGCAAAAAGTGGGTCGCACTTGGTTTTAGACAATTTATGGACTACCCAAAGGTGTGGGGGTAGTCCTCCAATCCTATTGGTCCACCATTTATATTATATTATATTATATTAAAATCAATAATATTATACTCATAAGTTATCATATTCATATAAATAATAAATGATAATCTAGAAGAAAACATGATCAGCCATCTCCTCCAATCCTCCTACCTTCTTCTCTACTCTCTCTCCCCGCCTTCAACCACCATCACCACCACCATCTCAGCACCACCTTCCGCCTTCCTCCACTGTCACCACCACCATTAACCCCTCCTTCCTCCTCTTTAAATCCTAAAAACTCATATTATGAAAGAAAAAAAAGACAAAGCAGATGGTGAATTAACGAGAAAGAGAGAACATAGAGATGAAGAAGAGCGTGTTAGAGAGAGAGAACCGAAAGAGGAGAGAGATCAAAAAGAGAGTCAAAGGGCCCACATCACAAACCCACCAATCACAAGGCAACACAAAGGTCCGTCTACTTCGTCCAGATTCAGCCATTTCGGCCGGGCCTAACACGTCAGGGCGGTGTTGGCCGGACCTGAACGTGGTCGCCAGGCCGATGCCGCCCCCACACCACATAATCTTATGTTATATATGATACTTTTTTCTATTAGGTATAAGTATTTTTTTAGGTTTACTCTTAAATGATTTTGTAAGGTAAAAAGTTACTAGCTAGAACGCTTATTACTGAAGTCTGGTCTTACTTATGTAAAAAAAAAAAAAAGCTTAAAAAGTTTCCCGTTAAAATGCCCATTATCTAAAGCTCAATTTTTAAATTATGTAAAAAAAAAACACTTGAAATATCAAATGCTTAACTATGTTATATAACAATTCTATATTTTTATAATTTACTAGCTGATTACCCCGGGAGGGTCCCGGGGTTGCTAAATCTAATTTTACGTGATAACCTATTACAAATGGCTCAAGTTAACTAACTACAAAATCGTCTAATCATTGCATGTTCATAGTATTCTAATCAGGTATAACTCATATTCCCCACAAAATCTAATTTTACGTGATAACATGAACACTTTGTGTCTTTTTTTCCTGTATGAACGAAACCCCACAAAAAATAGTAGATTTTTTCTCCGTTTTTTTATATAGCACTATGGTACTCGTTGGAAAGATAATAAAACGCTCGTTAATTTGGTCTAATTTTTTCTTTAAAAAATCCCGTATATAAAAGATATAAACGTTTAAAAGTTATGGGAGGAAATATGAGAGAGGAAATTTAAATTTATTTTTAAATTCTTTTTTCCTAAAATAACTCAATTTAATTAAAAAAGAAAACAATTCAAAAACACCAAAAACTCTCCATTATGATGCCACGTGGCACAAGGTTGGGGCCTCCATTGCACGCCACGTCAGCAAAAGTCTTTTCTTTTATATATATATATAGATAATCATTTCAAATTTTTAATTGCCTAAGATACTATTTGTTATTAGTTAATATTTATGATAATGGAGTGGGTAAACGGATCTAATAGCATGTTAGCCAAACACCATAAAAATTTTAGTTAGTCTCATAAGGAGGAGGTGGCATAATTGGTAGGTTGTGCGGGTTTAAATTCAATTCGGTAACACCGTCGCCACCCCCTTCGGGGTAGGTTGTGTGGGTTAGAATCACTGGTAAAGAAATGTTACACCCTCAAATTCTACTTGCGGGGTTTTATCGCGAGGCGCGTGACATACCAGGATCCAAGTCAACGGTCACAATAAACGACAACTATATGATACCAAAACAACGTAATAAAAACCAACCACGCAGTTTAAATGTTATGAAATCCCAAAATATGGACAGCGGAAGCATAATAAGTTTATAGACCAAAGCATGCAAGACTGAATGAGACGCAGTGAGACCCCAGTGCGCCTACAACTCCTGCTACCTTAGCGACCTGAGAAAACATGCAATGTTAGTCGACACATAAAGTGTCGGTGAGTAACAGAGATATGTTTGTAAAAGTTTGTAATGTTTGTAAACCAGACCAAACAATCCTTACATCTATACCTGATGCTAGCTAGACATCGTTACATGAACTACAGTGTCATGAACCACTGCTGAACGTTAGAATGCCTCTATACCCGTCACCGGTTCATCATCCGGTGCTGTAAAGTTTGGTAGGACAAATATGCACCCGCCACCGACCGCCAGTCGGCCCGAGTGGGGCCTGCCAAGCCTAATAGATCTATTCACACTCTCCCCGCTATGTATCCACATATTAATGGTTCAGTAAAGTTTGAGAGGTCTTTAATGATGAATAAATGTCACTAAGTATCCATGTGATATAATGTAATACGTTGGTCTAAAAAGTATGTAAGTTCGTACCACATGTTTCTCCCCCAAGAGTATGAAAATAGTAAAGAATGGGACTGTGACACTCACCTTAGTTGCGTCTTCAAAATAAAAGAATAAAAGACACGCCTTGATAGTCCCAAATACCGGATATCTATCATAAAAGTTTGTATAAGTGTTTTGACTAGTAACCCTAAGGTTATCTAGTCCCCGATTGTCCAGATCGTGACTAAGTATGTTCGAAAACGTGTTTGACTGTTAAACCGACACACCAGACTGACCCGACATCTCGTTGGTGACCCATTACATAAACTAATCAAGTACACATAGATTACACATAAGGTTCAAGCATAAAACACTTGGTTTGCATAAAAAACCGCACATATCAAGAAGTAAGGTCGAATAAGCATGGAATGGAAGTTGGTTCGACCTTCACGAAGTTCATTCGACCTATACACAAGTTCATTCGACCTATACACAAGTTCATTCAACCTAACACATGTTCATTCGACCCTAACACATGTTAATTTGACCCTAACACGTGTTAATTCGACCTAAATCATGTTCGTTCGACCAAACTGAAGTTCGTTCGCCCCTGTTTAAGGTTGGTTCGACCTTATAAGGTCTTCATTCGACCCCACGTGGGTCAAATGAGTTCCAGGTTCGACCCTTTCAGCTGCAATATTCCTAAAACGCACCAAATCGCATCTAAACAGTCTGAAAACATCACGAACCACCACGAATCACAGAAGTCAAGTATTATAATCATTTCAAATTTTTAATTGCCTAAGATACTATTTGTTATTAGTTAATATTTATGATAATGGAGTGGGTAAACGGATCTAATAGCATGTTAGCCAAACACCATAAAAATTTTAGTTAGTCTCATAAGGAGGAGGTGGCACATAATTGGTAGGTTGTGCGGGTTTAAATTCAATTCGGTAACACCGTCGCCACCCCTTCGAGGTAGGTTGTGTGGGTTAGAATCACTGGTAAAGAAATGTTACACCCTCAAATTCTACTTGCGGGGTTTTATCGCGAGGCGCGTGACATACCAGGATCCAAGTCAACGGTCACAATAAACGACAACTATATGATACCAAAACAACGTAATAAAAACCAACCACGCAGTTTAAATGTTATGAAATCCCAAAATATGGACAGCGGAAGCATAATAAGTTTATAGACCAAAGCATGCAAGACTGAATGAGACGCAGTGAGACCCCAGTGCGCCTACAACTCCTGCTACCTTAGCGACCTGAGAAAACATGCAATGTTAGTCGAGACATAAAGTGTCGGTGAGTAACAGAGATATGTTTGTAAAAGTTTGTAATGTTTGTAAACCAGACCAAACAATCCTTACATCTATACCTGATGCTAGCTAGACATCGTTACATGAACTACAGTGTCATGAACCACTGCTGAACGTTAGAATGCCTCTATACCCGTCACCGGTTCATCATCCGGTGCTGTAAAGTTTGGTAGGACAAATATGCACCCGCCACCGACCGCCAGTCGGCCCGAGTGGGGCCTGCCAAGCCTAATAGATCTATTCACACTCTCCCCGCTATGTATCCACATATTAATGGTTCAGTAAAGTTTGAGAGGTCTTTAATGATGAATAAATGTCACTAAGTATCCATGTGATATAATGTAATACGTTGGTCTAAAAGTATGTAAGTTCGTACCACATGTTTCTCCCCCAAGAGTATGAAAATAGTAAAGAATGGGACTGTGACACTCACCTTAGGTTGCGTCTTCAAAATAAAAGAATAAAAGACACGCCTTGATAGTCCCAAATACCGGATATCTATCATAAAAGTTTGTATAAGTGTTTTGACTAGTAACCCTAAGGTTATCTAGTCCCCGATTGTCCAGATCGTGACTAAGTATGTTCGAAACGTGTTTGACTGTTAAACCGACACACCAGACTGACCCGACATCTCGTTGGTGACCCATTACATAAACTAATCAAGTACACATAGATTACACATAAGGTTCAAGCATAAAACACTTGGTTTGCATCAAAAACCGCACATATCAAGAAGTAAGGTCGAATAAGCATGGAATGGAAGTTGGTTCGACCTTCACGAAGTTCATTCGACCTATAAACAAGTTCATTGGACCTATACACAAGTTCATTCAACCTAACACATGTTCATTCGACCCTAACACATGTTAATTTGACCCTAACACGTGTTAATTCGACCTAAATCATGTTCGTTCGACCAAACTGAAGTTCGTTCGCCCCTGTTTAAGGTTGGTTCGACCTTATAAGGTCTTCATTCGACCCCACGTGGGTCAAATGAGTTCCAGGTTCGACCCTTTCAGCTGCAATATTCCTAAAACGCACCAAATCGCATCTAAACAGTCTGAAAACATCACGAACCACCACGAATCACAGAAGTCAAGTATTATTAACCTATCCCCACAAAAAGACTACTAATTTTACTCCAAAATCAGTTCGTTTTATACGTTACCCAAAATGGCAAAATTATGGAAATGTCACATCAATGCATGTAAACTTTACCCAAATTGGAAAATTGTCGAAATATCTTAACAATCGGTTCAAAATGCTCAGATTAATGTGTATATGAAAACCCTTAATCATTTTATTAACATTAACATCATGAATCAAACCCTAGATTTAACAAAAATCCCCAAAATGGGCAAAACATCATCATCCAACAATTTTTAACCTAAGATAATCAAAACCCATCATCAATAACAACCCTAGATCATTGTTATAACATCTAGACGGCATTCAATCATCAAACAACACATAACACATCATTAAACACTATTAACACATGTTATTTTGTATAAAAACTCATTATAATTGATAGGTTTTGGTTTAGAAGATATTAGAAAGGTTTTTATTCATGAAAACCATCTTAGAACAGATCTGGACCCTTGGGGTTTAATAAAAACGAATAAAAATGATTAAAAAGGATTTAAGATCAAGAACACACTCTCTTGTTTATCATATGGAAGATGTTTTTAGGTTAGATTATGAAAACAAGGTCAAAAACTCCTTCCTCAGTGTTTAAGGTCGAGAGAGAGTGCATAGAGGCGTTTAGGGTTTGTGAAATGATGAAAAATTGCAAAGTATGGTATTAATACTATCTGTTCATTCGACCCTTGCAGGGGTCGAATGGGTTTCAAATGAGGTCGAATGAGGTGTTTTCATGATTCAGTAACTTGGTTCGACCCCCTTAAGGTCGAACTAGTTTCTGGCTTTTCCAGATTTTCTAGTTTTATCGTTTAAAACGCGTTTTTAACACATTCTAACACATGAACATGCAATCCTAACATATGTTAAGCATATATAATAATGTATAATCATATAAACACCGTTAAAACACGTAGGGGTGTGCATGGGTCGGTTTGGTTCGGTTTTTACCTTTAAACCATAACCATAACCATAACCATAACCATAACCGCTATTTCGGTTATGGGATTTCCTTAACCATAACCATAACCAAACTTCGGTTATGGTTAATCGGTTATGGTTCGGTTATGGTCATTTCGGTTATTAACCACAGACTCCAACTAAAACTAACTTTCGACTAAAGATTCAAAATTAAAATCGCGTGGGTCTACAAAATAAAAAATGGAACCTACGATGGTGGACTTAGCTTAAGTTTTTTTTTATAAGACTAACAAGATTACATTTTTTTTTGTTAAACTACTAATTAGGGATCCTTGTTAATATGATATTTTTAGACAATAAAAATACTTACCTAAGCCTAAGTTTAATTTTTTATTAAAATTAAATTCACCTCCATCAAGATCATTTTGTTACTAACATACTTTTATCTTAGTAGAAAACCTCTATATGGTTAGTGTAAAACATATACCTATTACATAGAATTAAAACTAGAAGTCGGTTCGGTTTTGGTTATATCGGTTAACCAAAGTTTCATAACCATGACCATAACCGCTCTGTCGGTTAAAGAAATTTCATAACCATAACCATTGGTTATGTCGGTTATCGGTTAAAATCGATTCGGTTATGTTGGTTATTGGTTATGGTAGTTAATTTTGCTCACCCCTAAAAACACGTATTTGCACATTATATAACATATATGGATCAATCTATGTATAACACTTAATTCAATTCATGTAATTCACCAACAACGAAACTCAAGACTAGTGTGTACGTAAAATAACCCCAATGATCCTCCGAATCATTGAACCCTGGACAATACGTAATATAACCCGACTCACTGACCCATTTAAGTACGTTAATATATGTTTTTTCGCTAAGGTAGACTTATATGTTTGGAAAATGTTAAGTTGAATATGCCGGGTGTCACATCATCCCCCTGTTGAAAGAATTTTCGTCCCGAATATTGCCCGAAGCCAAAAAGGAAAGAGACGAAAAGAAAGAAAAATTTACCGGTTGCTACAAGAAACCCAAAGAAAGGAGATGAATGAGACTATTGGGACTGGATCAAATACGACCGTTACCAACTCACCTTCTTCTTTAAACTTCATCCAAGTCATATTCTACCCTTAAACCCTAGAAATCGCACCATTCATGTCCAAAATTCGAGTTATTGAATAATAGTACTTGATCGAGACCACAGGGCTTTTATTCAAGATGAAGAGACGAATAGATTGGTACAATTATTACCTGCAATGATGTTGTAGTACAATGGGGAGGAGAGAGGGTCGGGAATTAACTCGACTTTTTTGTGCATCGATTTTTATATATATATTTTTTTTCATTTTAATATTTTATTTTTATTGGTGCACCAATTTCTTTTTAAAATTTTATTTGATTTAATATATTATATTAATTTTATAAAAGAATATTTGTTTTAACGTATTTTTGTATTAGGCACTTGCTTTTATACTAAAAGGGTATTATAATTATATATAATATTAACACCCATACATTGAGCAGTACCGCATTAATGACTTTTGTCTTTTTTGGATTTTTTTAATAGTTCAAATACTTCTTAATAATATATATATATATATATATGTATATATATATATATATACGGTTTCATAATAAATCACAAATGGTTTGGTGGTGGAGTGGTTTGTGGTGCATTAGTGTTATTTGAGGTCTTAGGTTTGAATCTTGGGATTTTCGGTTTTTTTTATATTTACAAACACTTATTTATTAATAAATACATATGATTCCATAATAATTAATAAAATGGCTTGGTGGTGGAGTGGTTTGTGGTGCATTGGTTTGCTTTGAGGTCTCAGGTTCAAAAACCGGTTTGAAACTTGGGATTTTTTTTACAAACACTTATTTATTAATAAATATATATGATTTCATAATAGGTCACAACATGGCTTAATAGGTCACAACATGGCTTGGTGGTGGAGTGGTTTGTGGTGCATTTGTATGATTTGAGGTCTCAAGTTCAAAACAAGAGAAGGGGCAAGTTTTTTTTAAAGGTCCAAACACTTTTTAGTAATAATTATATATGATTTCATAATAAATAACAACATGGCTTACATGAGAAGGGCAAGGGGCGACTTCTTTTTCCCCCATTCACAACATGTTATTAAGTAATAAATACAAATATACCAATGTTTGTGTGAGATGTCGTTTTTAAATTATGGTATGAAAATTGGTAGTTTTTTTTTTTTTGAAAGGCTATGAAAATTGGTAGTTACTTTGTTGAAACACACTAGCTTGTTTTAATGTATTTTGTTAATTAAAATTAAAGTTTAGTTACTTTTTGTGTTTACACGTTTAATTTATTTTTTTTATTAGAAAAAAAAAGAAATTAGTGTAGTTAAAATGAGTGTTGCTCAGTTTAGAGTTTAGGGTAGTTCATGATAAAAATGAAGCGATAATGCATAATTGGAGGGTTTTAGGATGATACTAAGGCTACTCAGTGTGGTCATTGGGTGAAGCCTGAAGAGTTTAGAGCGACATGTGGCAGTCACGTTAGCAAAGGTGGAATTCCCATCTAACCCGAAAAAATCACGGGTGGCAACGACGTGGGAGTGTGGCATGGTATTTTAATTAAACAACCAATCACAACCATACATAATCTAACAACCATCCACAGCACCCTCACGTTTTGCCCCCAAGTTGTTGAGATCTTCAAGCCCTAATGGGCTACACCCCTTTCACGCCGCATAAGGGGTGGTGTTGGTTGCGTGGAGAGGCTTCAACCCCTTTCCACGCCCCACACAGTGTAGTTTAAATGTATCATCCTTTCTTACAAACGTAAAGGGTGGGATCTATGTGAGACCCATAGTAACTCTCACATAGAATTTATGTTTAGTAAATTAGAGAGAGTGCATTTAGACTTAGATTTGGGATTGCTTTTTAACAATAGATTATGCGTTTTGTGCAGTAGGGGTGGAACTGCTTTTTCAAAATAAATTATGCATTTTGAGATATAACCTGTTAAACTCAAATAATCAATTTTTATGGCCACTTAGGTTATTGCCTAGTGGTGGAGAGGAATTCCTCTCTTGTGTGAGGTTGGGAGTTCAAATCATAGGGTGTGCAAAAAAAAGGTGTACAGGGTGTAAAAGGTGTAAAGAAAGGGGTGTAAGAAATTAGCCGTTAAAAAAAAATCAATTTTTATAAACTTTTCTCAAACACTAAAAGATGATAATTTATAATTTCAAAACGTAAAAATCTAAAAATCCCTTTTTCAAAACTCAACCCTAAACACCACTTGCTCATAAATAATTATGTGCAAACAAAACGGTTCACTCTCCCAACAAGCCAAAACCTAATATTAATATTATATTGACAAATCCAAATCCAAATCCGTGACTTTCTAGAAAGCCAACAACCATCTAGAAAGCCAACAACCATGCACGCGTCATCAATTCTATTTGTTTGTCGAAAGGTGCTAAAAACATACACACACTTTTATATACATACAGTAGGAGACACTTTTCTAAAAAGATTCGAATCTGATGCAGACCCGCCAGATGAATGTAACTTCTCTAAAGTCTTTACTGCTCAAATTGAACTCAATACAAAATGATATTTTTTTAAAATTCGGATTAGAGTTTGTAAGACCACCCGGTGTGGGGGGCGGCATAGGAGAGGCATGGCTATGCCGGCCCTCGCTACACCACCCCCCTGGGGCGGCATGGCTTGGGGGCGGCATAGGAGGCATTATTTTGCCGTTTATGCCGGGGCTATTGATTCGTTGGATTTGAACTTTGGGGTGGGCCATCATGCATTTGACCATTGTTTAAAAAAAAAAAAAAACATTAAATGATGATGGGCCTCTCTCCACACCCCTTGGACCATCATCTCATGGATGCTCCTACCTCACGCTGACGTGGCAGCTGAGGTGGAGGCAAGGCATGGATGATGGGCCTCCTCCATACCCTATGGTCTAATTCAGTGTTCATATTGGGATTTATAAGGGATAAGCTTTGGGCTTCAGGGGAAAGGTGCTTAAAAAGTAAAAGCTTTTTCAAGCGAGGCACAAAGTATAAAAATATATAATATATATATATGTATATGTATATTTAGAGAAGACGAAAACTAAGTAATTTCATTTAGTATTTTGATTTGTGTTAAAAACTAGCATAGCTAGCACTGGTTCATGCAAACAAATTTTTAAAAGATACAATAAATGGTTGTACATGATGCCTGCTTACCCGAGAAAAATATGATTAACATGGTTTTACTTTTTTATTAACTGTACAATATTTTATAAAATCACGAAATAACACCACAAACGGTGTGTACTTCTAAATCAAATTACATTCAGTTGATGAGAAATGTTTTTAATGCTAAAGTCTTTTTAAACTTGTTACTATAAACGATGAAACACACTTTGGTTTCTTGATTTACATCTCAATCAGTGTCCCCATTGGCCATTTGTGATTTTGATCAATTGAGTATTTGCCCCAATCGATAATCAAACGAGAATATAACTATCGCTAACTCCCACAAGTTTTATTAATAAAGAAACTAACTCAAAACTCCATACAAATCCCTACCAATTAACATGGTATATATAGATTACCTTAATTAATTACATAATAATTATCTAATACACATTCTAACGTAACATAACACGTATAGGATTCTAGACAATTATCCGCTAATATTTTAGGACATGATAATTATAACTAATAATTTAAACCTTATCACGTTTAAACCATCTATAATTATCCACTCCTTTTTTTTTGAAAGGCAAACAACTTTTGTACCAAACCCAAATATTTACATGGATATCTAATAGTAAGGTGCTAACTAGATATACAACAGAAAACCAAACCTAACGAATTAATTACACATTGAGATCAAAAGAAACCCATTTGTTCTAGTCCTTTGTTACTTGCTTTGCTCGATTGGTTACCCAGTTGTAAGAAAGTGACTTGATCTCGCCTAAGCATTGATCCAAGCACGGTCTTTTTCCTGAAAATATTTTCTTGTTTCTTGTTGTCCAAATTACCCAAATCGTTGTTAAGACAATTGCTTTGATAGCCTTCTTCTTGACACTCCCAATGCCGCTGATTTTATGTGCGTTCAAAATATCCCTGAATTCGAATGTAAAGATAGGTGGAATCTGGCACCAATTGCTTATTTTACTCCAGATTTGAGATGCAAAATAGCATGAGATGAAGAGGTTTTCGGCACTTTCTGTTTGGTCATTACATAGGGTGCATAAAGAGGATGAGTTGATGATCTTTCTTCGCAGCAATCCTTCAAGCATAGGGATTCGTTCTTGCTCGCTTCTCCAAGCTAATAAGTTAACCTTCTTTGGCACCAAATTACACCATTCATATGGGTAGAATGGTACAGCTGATGCAGATAGAATTTTTCGACAGGATGCGATGGAGAAGACGCCTGATTGTTCCGGTTTCCAGGTCCACAAGTCTGAGTTGGCAGCCAAGTTGCAGCTCTGAAGCATGTTTGTGCATTCCTGGAGTTCCCGCCTTTCTTGTTCTTGCAATGGTTCACGTTTCCAATCCCAACCCAACACCCAACTATTTCCCTGTTGTAAAAAATGGGCTGCAACATTGCAACATTTATCAGACTCTAAAATAAAAAGATTTGGAAATGTGTACCTTAGTGGTTGTTCACCGTGCCAGCAGTCGAGCTAGAACCGAGTCCCCGAACCATTTCCCAACACGCCCCTAAACAAACCTTCAACCTGGATGTTTGCGTCATCAAAATCCTTTCCGACCTTTATGATTGAGTTCCAAACCCCGGCTATAGTTGATTTAATAGGCAAATACGACCAAGCCCGATCATTATGATGTATGGAATCTATAACTCTTCTCCAAAGACTCCTTGGTTCAGATTTGTAGCGCCACCACCACTTAAGTAATAAGCTCATATTCATGTGTTTTAAAGAGCCCAAGCCAATCCCACCTTTGTCTTTCGGGCTAATAACTCTCTCCCAAGCCACCCAAGCCGTTTTGCCTTTTTCATCATTCCCACCCCAAAAGAAGTGTCTCCTGAGTTTTTCCAATTGATTAATGATTCCATTTGGTGCACGATAAAGGGAGAAATTATACAAAGGAAGACTATCTAGCACGACTTTGAGGAGAACTACACGTCCACCCATCGATAAGGATTTCGCCTTCCATTTGGACAATCTCCCATTACACACATCGATTACATCCTTCCAATGCCTTGCTTGATTCATATTGGCACCTACTTGCACTCCTAGATACGTACAAGGTAAGGAACCAAGATTAACACGCATTGTGCCGGATACAAGTACGGTCTCATTACCCACCCCCACGCCAAAGAGTTTTGATTTTTGATGATTCATCTTCAACCCGGATATGAGATAGAAGCATCTAAGTATCCGAATAATGTTACCAATACAATTGCTATCCCAATCGCCCATAATCATTACATCGTCCGCATACATAAAATGCGATAAGGATAGACCAAAGCGTGGAAGTTTGATACCTTTGATTGCACCTAAGGACTCGGCTTTCTCCATAAGACATGATAGAGCTTTCATAGCGATAATGAAGATGAAAGGGGAAAGTGGATCTCCTTGACGGACACCTCTAAAGCATTGGAATTCCCAAGAAGGCGATCCGTTAATAAGTACCGAGGCACGTGACGAATGGAGAATTCCTAGTATCCATTTCCTCCATCGATCCTTGAAGCCCATTTGGTTGAGAACGGAGTCAATAAAGCCCCAAGTAATGCTATCAAAAGCCTTTTCGAGATCTACTTTCAACAAAAAGATCGCCTTTTCATACTTCCTAGCCCACGCAGTGACTTCATTTAGGATCAGCAGACCGTCAAGAATGTTTCTACAAGACAAAAACCCGGATTGATATTCTGAAATGAGGTTGTCCATAACTTTTTTGATTCTGTTTGCAAGGACTTTGGAGATGATTTTCGAGATGCACCCAATCAGACTAATAGGTCAGTATTCACTAAGAGACATCGGGTCAATGTTCTTAGGGATAAGGACAATGAAAGAAGAGGCACACCCCGACTGATGGTACCATGCTCAAAGAACTCAGCTAAGACTTGGATGATGTCGTCCTTGAGGAGACCCCAAAAGTGCTTAAGGAAGGCAAAATTGAAACCATCCGGACCGGGCGCCTTGTCACTGCCACAATCCCAAATAGCCTCTTTAATTTCTTGGGGAGTAAAAGGATCCACGAGTCTGTTTGCTTCCTCATCCGAAAGCTTCTGATGTTTGGGCAGGAGAACGAGGGTCTTAGGTGCATTGGTTCGGAGAATTTCTTAGCGAAGAATCTTCTTACCTCCCATTTCATATTATTTGGGTCATTACATCACTTGTTGTTGACCAAGAAACCACTAATGCGCTTACTGTTATTGTTGAAGTTAACCATACCATGGAAGAAGCTCGTGTTTTCATCCCCCTCTATTGCCCATTTCATTCACGAACGTTGAATCAAATCTCGTGTTTCCTCGGTTTAAAATCTCTCGATCCTTCTTAGCTTCTGACCACCTTTTCTTTGGTGATTCTTCTCTCCTTTTCGAGTGAAAGCCAATTCCTAATTGCTTCTTTGATGGCTTTTAATTTATTTGCTAGTACTAAATCAGCGTTGCCCGTAAAGTTTACTCCTTCCACCGCCCCTTTAACAACTTCATCGAAGCTCGGTGAGGACAGCCATGAGTTTTAAAAGTGGAATGGTGATGGGCCGAAGTTGCCGTCGAAAGCACTAGAGGGCTGTGATCTGAATTCCGACGGGGAAGGGCAATCAAGGAAGAATCTGGCCATTTGTTCCAGAAACTATGATTAACCAGGACACGATCAATTTTGCTAAGTTTGGTACCTCCGTCGGAAACCCTTGTAAACTTCATGCCGCCCATTGGGTATTCTAATAAACGTTGTCCTCAATGAACTTATTAAAAGCTTCGGCACAGGTTTGGTTAAAGATTGAATTCATTCTTTCTTCTGCCACTCTAACCGCGTTGAAATCACCCATTAATAGCCATGTCCCACCTTTTGACTCCATATGTTCCGAGATTAGTTCCCACAACAATTTTTTGGCAAGGAGTCCTTGAGGTGCATAAATATTGGCGATATGAACCGACTCATTATTTTGCAAAAGATTACCTGAGAGTATCATGACGGATCTGTGTTTGAAAACCTGTGAGCATTTGAAGAACCCAGGGTCCCAAATGCAGAGTAGACCCCCGGAAGTGCCTTCTGCGTTTACCCAATCGAATTCCATTGGTCTTCTTCCCCAAATCTTCTGAACTTGTATCTTTGACCCATCACACCTCATTGTTTTCTGGAATGCTACAAACTTCACCCTCTGACTCCTTATAAGTTCACCTGTGGAGAGCATTTTGGGGTCCTCTCCAATCCCTCTAATATTATAAGACATGAAAATCATTGGGCAACATTGTTATCACCTTCCTCCCTGATGGTGCTTTCCAGCTTGTCTTCAAAACCTTCCAAGTTGATGCCAATAGCTTCACCAAAAATTGCGGTAATTATTGCTTCCTGGTGGGACGGGTCCATGTGGGCTACCAAAGATTGATCTGATTTGTCCGGGTCAGAAGCAACAACATTAGGCTGGGCAGGATGGACCATTTGGGGGACAATGGGTTCACGGTTTGCACAGAAGGTGTAGGGTGAATTGGTGTCGGTGTTATGGCAAGCCAGGGGCGGTCTCGAAGGTGAATTTGGTTTAGAGAAGGGAGGGGATGAAGGTTTGGAGGATGATGGTACATATTTACCTACCAGAAAATTAAGGTTGTCTTGTGAGGTGAGATGAGGTAAAGGGGGGGGGGGGTTACGGTTTGGGTAAGCTTGTAAGAAGAAATCATGGGCTGGAAAGATTGGGTCCAGGTGTGAAGAGTCCTCCAAGATGGTGTCCTGCCTAGGCCTTTTCCTTGAAATGGGCCCACTAGTACTTGCAAAAACTGGCCCACTTAAAGTTTGTTGTTTAGATGGTGGGGTTATACACCTAGCCGAATTTTTGTCAAGTTTGTCATTAATGCCCATATGGACCCCACCTGAATTTGGAACATTCCCATGCACGTAATTAATTCCTTGGGGCTCGTGAACCAAACCATTGGTTTTGATATTCTCATGCAATAAATCATCTGTCTCTTCCATTCCCATGCAACCTTTCAACTGCCCATCGGTTTCTTCGTCGGAGTTGTCACCGGCGGTGTTTGCCACATTCTTATCTGGTGCCGGAGTGATGCCTTGTGCCTGAATATCAGGAATTTCTCCTTCTTCGACATCGTTGTCTATCATAATAACCTCGTTGGAGTTGGTTGCCCGAAGAGAGTGTTTACCGGTTTCAAGATCAAGTTCCATAACTGAGGATTTGGCTAAATCACCCTTTGCTAATAACCCTTTGCTAATGTGAAGTCAGGGCTCCACAATTCATCAACTTCTGAGATCCTGACCTTGAACGAGTGATTTTGACACTTAATAGTGTATTGGCCTGACACCTTGTTACCATGAGGAATTAGAATGCCCATATGTTCAGAGGCTAGGTTACCGTCTTCAATAGAGGCCACCGAATTATGTACTACTTTTCCAAACCTTTCGGCTATACTGTTAAACACCTTTTTGTCCCAGAGGTGAATTGGGACCCCCATGATTTTTATACAAGCTATTCATTCAAAAGGAAGATCTTGGTTCCTCCATTCCTCAAGTGTGGAGAACCACATTTTCCAGGACTCTTTCATGCTAGATAGAAAGGATCTTGCCAAGTTGATATTAAGAAAAGTTATCAGAACCCTCATTCCTCTGACATAACGTATGGTTATCCGGTCCACGTTAATTTGGTTTAGGAACTCCTCCATACAAGATAGTCTGTTCAAGTCTATTGCATTCCCGATCAAGGAGCAATTCGACCAAGATAAAGATTCAAGACGAGGCCTGTTCGGGATTTGGATCATTATAGTCTCCTCGTTACTTTCTTTGACGCCCGTAATTACCTCCCTATATGATAGGTCTCCAATGGGTTTCCAGGTTTGGGTAGTTGGTGGGTTATGAGTTGGTGGTGGTAGGGGTGGGGGTGGCGGTGGTGGTGGTGGATGGGGTGCTCTTCCAGTTCTCCGGTGGGGGTTTGGAGGAAGCCTATCATATTTCCCAAACTTAGCAATGTTGACGACAGCCCTGTTTGTACCTATGATCACTTGGCTCAAAGTTTTGGCAGTTTTCGAACCATCCCGGACATCATCGAGTCTGATAAAAGCAAAGTACCGACCTAGTTTGTCTTTTCTCCCAGGTAGGTAAGCATCAACCATGTTGCCATGGTGCTTGAAACTCCTCCAAAGGTCTTCGAGGGAACACCAGCTAGGTAGATTGGTGACGTAGAAGTAGGGGTGAGCAATAAACGGTTCCGAACCGTAAAAACCGTGAAACCGAACCGGGACCGCTAGAACCGAACCGAATTAATGTTATAGGTTCCGGTTCCGGTTCTCATATTTTGGCATAATCGGTTCCCGGTTCGGTTCTGGTTAGAACCGACGGGTCCGGTTAAGAACCGTTAGAACCGTTTTGAATTAAATTAAATATTTAAATATTCTATTATTAGTTTGAAATAGAATGTGTCGCTTCCTTCTTTATAGTTCTTAACACTTTTAAATTGTTTTACTTGGTAGGAATGTAGAGTATTGCCTTATATGATGGTCAGCAGTCAGCACAGTTTGTTCTGACCCGTTTAATCTGTATAAAAAGAATGATCTGATCCGAACAAAACATATTTTGATACGTAAACTGCTATACTTTTAGTAACCATGGTTAATACAAACTGTTGATAATTTTTTTTAAGAAAAATCATTGTTTTTGTTTATTTTTTTTATTTAATTGTTAATGTTAATTTTAGGATTTTATTGACAACCGGTTCCGGACTAGAACCGTTTCATGAGAACCGTTTCACCCAGTTCTGGAACCGAACCGTGTAGTAATTATCGGTTCCGGTTCCGGTTCTCATATTTTGGAATAAACGGTTCGCGGTTCAGTCCGGTTCGGTTCGGTTCGGTCCGGTTCTGAACCGTTGCACAGCCCTACGTAGAAGGTTGTTGATTTGTCATTGTTGGCGTGTTGCAGCGGCTAAGGAAACAGTTCTGGTCTTCTTCGCCGGCGTGGGAACTCTCTCTCTCATATAACTTTATTAATTATCCACTCCTTAAAACCCTCCTTGAGTGTTGCACACCAAGTCGGTTTCATTAATTCGGAATTCCCAACATGTTTTGTCTTTTTTAATCATGATTTGAGGCCTTAATGTTATATTTTGATCAAAATGAAGGGGAGATGGGTGGAATTTAAAATTTATATTTTGGAGACCGAAAGTATTAGAAATTAAAATTATAGTTGTTACACAACAAAAAACCAAATAGAGATAACATTTTTCAACGTGGACAATCTTGAACCATATTAAAAATCACGTCTCAAATAAATCAGAAAATACAAAAAATATTAAACACAAATTATATTTATACAAACTTTATAAACTTCATATTTGTTTAAATGCTATTTTGTATAAAGAGAAAACATGAAAAAAATGCTCAATGTTAATTAACTGATATGTAACTTCGTATGAACTAAGTGTAAATTATGCCTTATTCCAAACTCATTTTAGTTTTTGCTTGTTAGTCATCGTTTTAAAAATCGATTGATAGACATAGTGTGAGCTTGATTCCTTCACTAATCGTCATGACTATATCACAACCAACGTAACATCTAGTACTATTCATTGAGGATGTAAAATATAGATATTATTAACTAATAAGCCTAATTTATAACTTAAATCTAAAAGATCATTTTTAAATCAAAATGCATTGCACAAAAGTTCAAACTACCTTTTTAAATAGTAACATGGTATGTTATGGTCATAAGAGCGACCGTAGTCGAGCGTTACGAGGGGCGTTATACTTGATCTCACGCCTGGAACACCAAAACATATAGGCGCGATTTGGCCAAAGTCATGCATGGCGCGATGTGTTTAGCGCCGGGTGTATTTTGGGGCATCCAATGGGTTACTGCCACGTGGCCAAGGAGGAAAAAAAACCAATGCTTTATTTCTTTTTTTTTTTTAAAATAACGCCCCCTAATTTTTCCCCCCACTACACCCCTATTTTGAATTAAACCCCAGTGCTGACTCAGCAGCCACATGGACCAATCAGGAAGAGGGGCTCCATATATGGAGCCCCCCACTACACATGGTCTAAGTCATAACTCAGTTGATAATGTTAACTTTAAATAAACTAATAACTAAATCTATATATTTAAAAGACTGAAAGAGACGCTAACGTGCGCATGATTGAATGTTTTCTTTCGTAGAACAATCACTTAAAAATTATATATAGGTCGGGATCCGTTGAGAACTCGAAGTAAAATGCGGAATTTTTTTTTTTTTGCACACTGGTGTAAAAACACGTAAACCCCGCTGTAAAAAAAAGGAAAAAAAAAATACATGAATTTACGCCGAATTACACCGCTGTAAAAGATTTTTACCTCATGTAAGTATATTAATATTTTATTCAATATTTTATTGTTGTTTAATTTTGGACCACATATACATTTTTTATTAAAATAAGTGTGTGATTATAAAGTGAGTTTTATGATTTTCACAACTCATAGGAGTTCTCAAATGATCCCAATCCTATTCGATAATATATTTTTTTAAGGCTAACGTCATTCCATCTATAATACTTCCAGATGTTTACTTTACCCAACACTAGACTTGAGTCTTCTCCAAAGAAGCGCTTCTTCTTACAACATAAACATTAAAGTTCCGAGTAATGGGGCAACAGAAAGATGGTCCATAGCCTGTTTGGAAAGGATGAACGAAAGGATAAATAAACTAATTGGACAATCCTATGACTTACATCGAAGTGTTTTACTTAAATAGTTATATTTCAGATGATTTGCCGGTGAATGATCAACCATACAAAAAATCCTTATGCTAGGTTTCTTTTCTGACGTATTTGTAAATGTAATGTAACCATATAGAAAAGATTAAATGAACTAGGAAATATTTCGGGTTCGTATAGAATGTGTTCCATAACGCGATTATAACGCAATTTGAGGTTAATTGTAGTGAATTACAAGAAAACTACAGAATTAAGCATGTCCAAGTAAGACTAGTACCATGATGACATTCTAAAAGGTTTTCACCAGAACAACCAAAAACAAATATTTGAGCTTTTTTGGTGTAATGTAGACAATAGTCAATATTGATGGTACGAGAAGGCGAATGTTACATCCACATGCTTACATTTAAATGTTTTTGTAAAAGGAAAATAATTATTTCAAATAGTGTAAGTAATATATCATGGGGAAAATACAAATACAACTTTATAAAGAGATTAGAGGCTAAAAAACATGTTCTAACTATAACCAAATCTTTTATTTGATTAATTTCTTGATAACATTCACAAAACTCCCTTACAAAGATATGCTAAATATTTGCAAAGAAAGAAAAAAATCATCAAAAAAAAAAAAAACAAGAAAATGTGAACCTAGACTTTGTTGTAGAATATGCACATATTCCCCCCAATACCTTCACAAGATTTACCCTCAAATCCAATAAAAAAATAATCCCTTCTTTTCTAAATAAACTTATGATCCAAAAATGAGCTAACTCGAGCTCAATTCATCGATTCGTAACGGCCACTCTGAGCTTGGTGTAGTGGATGATCGTGATGTGTTGGTATACGACACGCCAACCTTCGTCAACTGGCTAGAAGTCGAGCTGGTGACACCTTGAGACATGAGGGACCGAGCATTTAAAAATGGCGGTTGATGCGGGATTGGGATAGGGGTCTCCCGGTTTTCGGGTTTCGTTGTCAAAAACTCGACCACTTCGGGCATTGATGGCCTTAAAGCCGCAGACGCTTGTGTGCACAAGAGCCCGATTTGCATTACTTCTAACGCTTCGTGTTCGGGAAATTCACCATTTAGTAAAGGATCGACTGCTTCCGTCACAACACCTTCTTTGTATAGCTTCCAAACCTATTGAGTTAAATTCAAAACGCGGTTAAAACAATGAAATGAGTTAAAAAGATTAAAAATGAGTTCGGTTTTAAGTCGTACGGATTGCAAAAGTGAGCTGCTATCTTCAACAAAGGCATTGTTTCTTTTGCCACACGCGATTTCAAGAACCACAACTCCAAAGCTAAAAACATCAGCTTTTTCAGTAAGTTGTCCTCGGACTATGTATTCAGGTGCCATATAACCTCTGAAACGACGCAAAAACACGAGTTATTGACATTTCACAAAAAAGATCATCATTTGCGATTTAAAAAAAAAACATGTTACTGACAGAATGTAGATAGATTTCCTTACAAAGTTCCTGCGATTCCGGTGGTAAGATGACTCCGATCAGCCCCAAACGTCCTCACAAGACCAAAATCGGCGATTTTTGGAGAAAAATCTGTGTCAAGAAGAATGTTGCTGCTTTTAATGTCCCTATGAATGATTCTTACATGACACCCTCCATGCAGATAAACTAAGCCTTCAGCTGTTCCAAGGATCACCGCCATCCTCTGCTTCCAGCTTAGAACCTGTACTTTGTCCTTGTCTGCAAATAAAGAATTCGGTCATATTGCAACCGTCCCATAATTTTTTCATTAAACCATGAGAACCCATTACCGGAAAACTCACAGAACCCCACCAATGGCTAACCAATGTGATTAGGTAAAATGCAGCTTTCGCTGGCCAGGTGCCTATAACGATGTAAGGAGAGTTAAAGACTTAAAACCAGTGGAAGCTAGATTCGAACCTAACTAACTGAGGTGCCTCCTTGAAGGTAACCGTCGTAAATTTTTCCTAATAATTAGACTAGTTAAAAAAAAATTAAAGGAGAAGGAAATTACCGAAAAGGAAATGATCAAGGCTCTTATTTGGAACATATTCATAGACCAAAAGACTCTCGGGTCCTTCGATACTGCAAGCCAAAAGCTTGACAAGATTCTTGTGTTCAATTGCGCTAATCAAATTGACTTCATTAAAGAACTCATCAACCCATTGTCGCGTATTGAAAAACAAACGTTTCACAGCGACAACATCTCCATTAGGAAGGGTTCCTTTGTAGACTGAACCCGCTCCCCCTTGACCTAACTTATTTGAAATATCAAAGTAATTTGTTGCTTTCTCGAGCGTTTCATATTTGTACTTCAATCCAGACTTGTTAAATGAATTCGATAGCAAGCCCATGTTTTTTCGCTCTGTAAATGCAAGTCAACATTTTGATTACTCGGGTCAGAAATTTCATATTTAATTTTCTGTTATTTTCGGTTGAGAATTTAGATTAAAGATTACCTTCTCTGATCTTTGATATTCTTATATATGCTGCATAGCCAGCAAAAGATGTGATCATGAGGAAAGCAACTGCAGCCAATACAACAGCTACTTTGGCTCCTGGACTAGAGAGTCCTGATATCATGGATAACCAAAAGTTAAATTACCATTATACCCTCTAACCGAGGACCATAAACGTCAATGTCCCGGTGACAAAACATTCTTAAGAAGTTAACGAAAACCATGTTCTAAGACTTCCTGCCTGACCCGTTCAAACACGATGAGTCATGAGTCATGACACAGAAGATTCGTCTTATGGTAAAAAAGATAAACATGTTGCTTCAAATCATTATCGAAGCTAAACCGTTGAAAATCATTTTTGAATTAAAATATCTACCTAACATGATTGATTGAGAATAAATTCATGTTTAAACTTTGATGTTATACCAAAAACTAGAACAAAAAAAGGCATAAAGAAATAGACCAAGACCAAAAGTCAACAAAAAAAATTGGAAATTCTTCTAGGTAGGTTTAACCAGAACAAAAACATACAATTGATTTAAGGCTAATAATTTAAACGAAACCAAACAACCTTCCACATGGTGGTTCATAGGCCCAAAAAAAAAAGTTTGACTTCTGAGTGTTAAAATATATTATATTTTGAGTTCAATTATTTGTGAGGAACTGTTATGATTAGACAGAAAAAAGAATTATCATGTTACAACTTATAACATATCACAATAATTGAAAAAAAAAATCGGAACATAATATTGAAGATACCCTTATCGATTTTGAGCATGAAAATACAATGTTTGACCTTTGAAGGCTGAAAAAGTCAAAAAAAGGAACTGAGGCCATTATATTTCAATATTGGCTAAACTTGAGCACCTCTTGTCACGAAACAAAAAAAAAGGTAAAAGTATTAAGAATCAAACAAAAAACAGATAACAATCCAGAAAAAAAAAATCACATAAATATAAAAAATATCTTATTTTCATATCAAATTTGGTAATTGTTATTCTAAAATCAATTTTGAAAAGTTTTTTTTTTCTTTATCAAGAGAAACCGTAATCGGAAAACTCATGTGGCCAAACCAATACCCTGCTAACCGATAGGAATAAGACCGTGTAAACACTTAAAACCTGGATTTGAACCTGTGACATGTGTAAGAAAGACTCAAGCTTTTACCATGTGCCACCCACCCGTTAAAGGTTAAGTGTAAATACCCCCAATGATATATAGTCAAAGTGCAAAATGATGAATAAAGCATGAGATCACATTACACAATCATATTTAACTAAAAAGGAAGCTTCTGGGCATTTGGGATCACAAATGAATGCAAAAAGATTGGTAAAAAAGTTACTCAAGTGATCCATAAACCTAATCCCTTTGCAAATTATTATTCTTTTTTATAAAAATACATATAACAAAACCAAAAAATTCCAGAAATTCATAACAGAATCTATAATTTAAAAAATATAACTGTTTAGCAGAAAAATAAGATGATCATGATTCATGACACAAAACCATGAAATTCTAGAAACACAGAAACCCATAACAGAATCCACAAAAAAAAAAAAAAAAAAAAAACTTTTGCAGGAAAATCAGATGATCTAAGACATTCAGGAAACACAGAAACCCATAACAGAATCTAAAATGTAAAGAGAAAAAAAAAAACAATTTTTTTTTTTTGCAGAAACACAAGATGATTTTGATCCACAAAACAAAACCAAGAAATTCAAGAAACACAGATACCCATAACAGAATCTCAACTAAAAAAAAATCTTTTTTTTTTTTGCAGAAAAACAAGATTATCTTGAACTCATGATCCACAAAACAAAACCCATAATTCCAAACAATTCCAAAGAAAAAAAAAAGAAGATAAAGTTGAAAATACCTGAACTACCCCCAGCAGCATCAGAACCATCATTATAAAACTTCTGAGTACTATACCTCAAAAAACAGCCAGCAATCATACTCCTCCCTTCTCTACTAGGCAAACACCCCACCACCTCTCTTTTCGCCTTCTCCAAACAAACCCTACACTCCCTATCACTCAAACTCTCCCAACACTGTGCCAATCCATACACCCCATTCATCCCATATACCCCATACCCACTATTATTCATCGCTATATTCGTCACATTCTCCACCAATTCCCCAACACTTTTACTAAAATCAACCAAATTATTATTATTATTAATATTATTATTATTCAAACTAGAACTACAGTTTCTTGTATCGGTTAATGGGTCAACAGCTTCATGAAAAAAGCTATAATTATCGTAACGAACGAAGCAACCGTCGAGGAAGATACGACCGGCGGTACGAGGAAGGCAACCAGGGACGGCGGTACGGCTAACGGCGTAGCATACGAGGCATTCGGTACGAGAAAGGTCTTGATGGCATTGGATTAAGGCGAAGAAAGGAGGGGTAGTGGAAGTGTTGTCGGTTATGTTTGTGACAGCGAAGTTGTTTTGGGAGCGGTTAAGGTTGCTGGAGAGACGTTCCATTGCTTGTACGAACGTTGGGATGAAACCTGTGGTGGTTGCTCGGCCGGTACCGCACGTGAGGTTGCCGGCTTGTGTGGCACGTGAGTCGGGTTTAACGGTTGGGATTGAAACCATTATTAGTAAAAAGATTGTGAGTAGAGAAGAAGAAGAAGAATAATACATATTATTGTTATTGTTATTGTTGTGAGATGTTGGTTTTTTTCCGGTGAGCATGTTGTTTGTGTGTGGGTGAGGATGGGGGAATTATGTTTATGTGAGTGATTAAATATAAATATAAATGTGATGAAATGAAGTGAAGAAGGTGAGAGAGAATATGTTGATGGAGTCAAAGGTTTGGAGCCGATTTCACACGGTTTTTTTGGTGGGGTGGGTTTTTTTTTTTTTTTTTTTTTTCTCGCTCTATCTACAAGTTTGTTTGTTTGTTTCTCTCTCTTGATGAGTGATGACTGCCAACGCATTTAAATCAGGGAAGATTGTTTTTTACTCCTTTTTTTCTGCTTTTTAAAATGGTCGACTTTTATGTTTTCATACCTTTTGTTTTGCTTTTGTCATTTCTAACTCAAAATGTTTTTGAAAAATATTGGAACGTATGTGGTTTAATTGAATTAATTAAAGCCGGAGAGAATAGGAAAACGAGTTAAAACAAAATAACAAATACGTGCGAGAATAAATTTAATAAAATGTTATTTCAAATTTGAAAAGAATCGAACTTTATTACTAGTTTTGAAGAGGATGAAACCGTTAGAAGTAAAAGAAACAATTGTAAATCTTTGAAGTGAGCGAGGTCAAACATGGTTGTTTATTGTCATGTTCGACCCAATCATAGTTTGATTGTTTATTTTGTTAATCTGGAGCGAGTTTTGCACCTGTATAATACCATATAGAACCTATACCGGTAGAAATTATACTCGGTACAGTATTTGAAAGTAAATCAAGCTCAAATTCCGGTACGGTACTGAACCAAAAATACCGATCAAAAAAAAGGCCAAAAGTTCCCATCCCTATTCATTATACATTTATGGAAATTTTAGTTGGGGAAAACATTACACTTAATTATAATGACATCGACAAGATGATAAATTTGATAATTGTACCACAACAAATGGCATAAGCCAAAGGGATGTGGTGTTAAATTTAATTTGGATGGCATGGCGGGTCCACTTTATGAAAATTGGGTTCAAGTGACCCTAGATTTTATTTGTGTCATCTGTGGTGACCTCATATGTTTTTGAACGGTAACTCATATAAATAATTACTAATCACAAAAGATGTATGTTGAAATTGTTAACCTCGTTACCCTTCATTGAAACCACACAAGTTTTTTTTAGTTGTGGAAAATAAAACACTTAAATAAATTGACATTGACAAGACGAGAAGTACATAGTACATACGAATGTGGTTTATAAATGATTTAGGTCCCCAAAGTTTTTTTTACATAATCCATAATGATTATGGTGAAAGTTGAATAACCTCATAAGTTTGGAACATAACTAATGACTAATGTGTTGCAAAACTCATGTATTTATCCTTTATAAATTGTATGATTCTTGTATGATTTAGAGTCGGTTTTAGTCTTTATTAGCTTTCATTTACTTATTTTATATTTTGCATGTCTAAGTGTGCTAAAGGAGCGTAAACGAGCCTTAAATGAGAAGAACCGAGCATGCGAAGAAGTTTGGATAGATGTTCGCGACACGCGAGTGGCTTCCAAAAGCCATGGGATTAATTTGCCCCTCGCGTGGCACGAGGGACCTAGTTATTCTTTTCGCGACGCACAAAATCCTTTAAGTCGACAACAATTTAGGTTTGAATATAAATACAACAAAACTGACCCTAGATCAATTTCTCGACTTCCAGGAGCTGATTGGAGAAGTTGTGAGCAGATCTAAGGAGGATAACGAGTGGGAGTTGAAGATTTGAGCTAGGATCATGATATTGCAATCATCGGTTATCATTTAGATAACCTCTTCTTGAATTTCTCGATTATAGGATTACAGGCCTTTCTTACGTCATATTACCACCCACATGAATCCTCAAGTAAATGAAAGGAAGTTTTGCAACTTTACACCTTACACTAAAATAGTATGGGAGAATTCAATTCCGACCCCTAATATAGTCGACTTGTGCAAGTTAAGTTTGTTAAAAGATCTAAGGTATTTGTGTTGTTTCAATTTTAGTATTTTAGTTTGTATGAAACTTGAACATTTTGCATAAGAGTTTTGTGTAGGTTATAATTGTTGAGTTGATTGGGCTGCTTACAAGCTGGAAGGAATTAAAGGGTCAAAGGAAAGAGTCCAGAGGTCAGGAGCCCACAAGTCTTGAGTCCATGATGTAAAGCCCACAAAGAGAAGAAGTCAGCCCATGAATGGGTCCAGTATTGGTTGCCACGTTGGCAATCCGTGGCAACTAACACAAGCTGATATAGATCGTTGATCTTGATTACTTGGTTTAATCGTGGCCGTTCAAGTTTATGGAAAGATGTGGAAGAGAGTACAGCTATAAAAGCTTTGTGTTTCTTTATGATTATTGATTCGCTCACTTTGTTCAGATTATTGTTTTCTCTCTAAAAGTCTTCGTCTCTCTGTACTCTTCTGATTAGGGTTAGAAGTCAAGAACATCTTGTTCTGACTTAATCGTATCTTTGTAATCCTGTTCAGTATAGCTTTAGGGTAAGATCTTGTGATCTGAGAGTTTATTGTTTGAGAGAGATTCTGTTCTTGTATTTTTGAGTTTGTTTTGGATTGTAACTTTTGGTTTGAAGAATAAATCTTTTGGTTATGTTTATCATGTTATTTTGACATGGTATCAGAGCTATAAGGTTTATTAGGGTTTGTTGATATCTTGTCTTCGAATCCTTTGTCAGATCTGGTTCCTGGATAATCTGATATATTTCTTGTTTCCGCTGTGGTAATCTGAAGAGCAGAGTGTTTGATCTGCTTGAAGCTGTTGGTGGCTTGATTCTGAGGAAGGCTGCATATTTTCTTGCTCTCTGGTGTTTAACCCTAGAAGGTTAAACATTACGAGTTTGAGGAGAACCCTAACTTGGGATTCTTTGGTGAGATCTTTCTGGTTTTTATTTTCTGATTATTAGAGTTGTCCTAAGGAGTCATTGTACAGAGCTTGTGCTCTGTTTTAGCTTTAGGATTGGTCTAGAATTAGGTGGCTCCCACACTAGGACCTGCGTTGGCACCATTGAGTGATGAACCAACGATCTGGAACACCAGTGTGGCTTCGCCTGTGTCTGTCTTGATTGATCTGTAGTTGTTTGGTTCTTGGATATTCTCTGTGTGATAATCTTGTTTGATTGTGTGCTAATATTTTTTGTGTGATTGGTTTGTTGATTTGATATTTGTTGTTCTTGCTGGCTGTGTGAGAATCTGTGTATTGATTGCTGTTGTTTGATTGCTGTTGTCTGAAATTGTTTACTGACTAAACATGGGAGATAATGTGGATCCTAATTCTGGAGGTCCAGTTGTTGTTCCTGGTGAGACTCTTGTAAGCAAACTTGATGCTAGTGATCCATTGTATTTACATCCATCAGATTCTAGTAATTTGACTATTATAACTGTGAAACTTAAAGGTTCTGAGAACTACTCTGTTTGGTCAAATGCTTTAACACTAGCTTTACAAGTAAAAAATAAATGGGGCTTTATAGATAAAAGCTGTATTAAATCACAAACTGATGATGTATTAGCTAGACAATGGGATAGGTGCAATTCAATTGTACTAACTTGGATTTTGAATTCTATTAGTGAGGATTTGTATATGGGACATGTGTTTTCTAAACTGGCTAGTGATGTTTGGACTGAACTTAAGGAAACATATGATAAGGTTGATGGTTCTGTTGTGTTTGATTTGTATCAAAAGATTAATTCATTTGCTCAAAATAACATGCCTGTTTCTGAGTATTATCATAAACTTAATATCATGTGGAGACAATTAGATCAAATTCTTCAGTTGCCTGCTTGTACATGTAATGCATCTAGGGAATTTAATAATTTCAGTAATATGATAAAACTGATGCAGTTTCTTATGGGGCTTGATAGTGCATATCAGAGTGTTAGAACTAGCCTTTTAATTAGAGAAGTGCTTCCAACAGTTAAGGAAGCATTCTCTATTGTGTCAAGGGAGGAGTCTCACAGAAATTCAAGTGGTTTGAGTAAAAAAGGTCAAAACACTATGGGTTTTTTTGCTAAAACAAGTCAGTCAGTAGATTTTAACAAGAAAGTTAATTCTAGTGAGAGTCAAAAACCTAAGTGTACTCATTGTAACAAGGTTGGTCACTCATCTGATAAATGTTTTCAATTAGTTGGTTATCCTCCCTGGGCAAAGGCTAGAGGTATGCAAAAAAAGGCTGTATCTAATAATGTGTGTATTGATAAGACTGATGTGCAAATTCCCTCTTTGTCTAATGAGCAGTTAGCTAAGTTGTTGAGTTTGATTTCTGATAAGCATGGTGATGGTGCTCAAAGTAACAATGTGTCAGGTAGTTTATTTTCTGGAAATAGTTTTTCACCTTTCTGTGCTAATGCATATATTAAACCCATGTTTTTCTGTTTCAATGTTAATGGAAAAAAATTTAGGATGGGTTGGATAATAGATTCTGGTGCAAACCAGCACATGGTGACTAGTGAGCATGATTTATCTGACTATGTGGATGTTTCTGATTTAAATATTCAAGTGAAACACCCAAATGGAACTAATGCCTTAGTAACTAAAATAGGAACACTTGATCTTGGTAATGGTGTGGTATTGCATGATGTATTTGTTGTTCCTGAATATTGCATTAACTTGATATCTGTGCATAAGCTAGTTAAAGATAATCAGTTATTTGTTGGATTTGATGAGAAAACCTGTTATATTCAGGATTTGTCAACCAAGAAAACCCTGGTGACTGGTAGTCAGCTTGAGGGTTTGTACTTCTGTGGTGGATCTTTTGTTAATAATAAGGTAGGTGTTAATACCAAACTGTATGATTTATGGCATGCAAGACTTGGTCATCCTGCTGACATTGTTTTGTCTAAATTAGAATCTGTTATAGGAAGTAAATTGGTTGGAAACCCTGAATTACCTTGTGATGTGTGTCACAAGGCAAAACAGCATAGGGAACCTTTTCCCTTGAGTGAACACAAATCCACAAGTGTTGGAGATTTGGTTCATTTGGATGTTTGGGGTCCATATAGAGTCCCTAGTAAGGAGGGGTTTAAATACTTTCTTACTATTGTGGATGATTTTTCTAGGGCAGTTTGGATTTGTTTAATGAAGAATAAAAGTGAAGTACTTGAACATATACAAGATTTCTCTAATATTGTTAAAACTCAATTTGGTAAAACTATAAAGTGTTTTAGGAGTGATAATGGAACTGAATTTGTCAATAATCAGTTTAATATGTTCTGTAAAACATTTGGTATTCTTCATCAGACTTCTTGTGCTTATACCCCTCAGCAAAATGGTATGCTGAGAGGAAACATAGGCATTTGTTAAATGTAACTAGGGCTTTGTTGTTTCAAAGTAACTTACCTGTTAGATTTTGGTCTGAATGTGTACTAACTGCTGCTTACTTAATAAATAGGACTCCTTCATCAGTTTTGAATGGCAGAACCCCCTATGAACTTATGTTTGGCTTTAAACCCTTCCTAGACCATTTGAGGATGTTTGGATGTCTGTGTTTCACTACCATTTTAAATGAGTCTAATAAGCTTAGTGAAAGGGCTGAAAAATGTGTCCTTATAGGTTATTCAAATGAAAAGAAAGGTTATAAGGTTTACAGTTTAGAAAGTAAAATGGTTTTTTTTTCAAGGGATGTTAAATTTTTTGAAACTATCTTTCCTTTTAAAGATAAAATTGTGTTTGAAAAATTTGATGATAATCTTGTAAGTGGTTTAGATTCAATAAATTTTTTCAACTTATATGATAATGAAACACATACATCTATGCACCATGATGAGCCCAATGATGAAGGAGGGGTTGTAGGTAAGAGTGAGTCAAACACACATGGGTCTCAGCAGTCTGGCAGCACTTCTCACAATCTTGATGAATCTTCAGATTCACATATAGATAGTGAGAATAAAGCCAATGACAGGGCTGAGCATGTGACTTATGACAATGAAAACAATAGACTTCCTGAGGGCAATGATTCAGTAACTCAGTCAGTTAGAAGAAGTACTAGGGGGTCTACATTGCCTAAAAAACTTGATGATTTCATAGTTGAAGGAAAAGTAAAATTTGGTATAGAGAAATCAGTTAACTATGCTAATCTTAGTATAGATAACAAAGTATTTGCTAGCATCCTAAACAAAAGTGTTGAGCCTAGTTGTTATAAACAGGCTGTTCTTGATCCAAATTGGATTAATGCTATGAATGAAGAAATTGAAGCATTAAATAGGAACAACACTTGGAGTTTAGTAGAACTACCAAAGGGTAGAAGTCTTGTAGGATGTAAATGGGTCTATAGAATCAAATACAAGTCTAGTGGTGAGATAGAGAGGTATAAGGCTAGACTTGTGGCTAAAGGTTATAGCCAAAAGGAAGGAATAGATTATGAGGAGACTTTTTCTCCTGTTGTGAAGTTTGTTACTGTCAAATGTGTTCTAACAGTGGCTGTTCAAAATAGTTGGAAATTATTTCAACTAGACATTAATAATGCATTCTTGTATGGAGACTTAAATGAGGATGTTTACATGACTTTACCTGAGGGTTATTTTTCTGAAAATGAAACTAAGGTATGTAAACTGAATAAGTCCTTATATGGTTTGAAACAAGCTCCACGAATGTGGAATGAAAAGCTTGTTGGTGTGTTATGTGACTTAGGTTTTACACAAAGTAAATGTGATTATTCTCTTTTTATAAAAGTCTCTAAAGATGTTACAGTGTACTTGTTAGTGTATGTGGATGATATTGTTCTGACTGAAAGTTGTATCACAGAAATTAATAAGGTTAAAACTTGTTTAAAAGAAAGGTTTAAAATAAAAGATTTAGGAGAATTAAAATATTTTCTTGGACTGGAAGTGATTTCTTGTGATAACAATATATGTTTATCACAAAGAAAATACTGTATGGATCTCTTAATAGAGTATGGTATGCTTGCATGCAAACCTGTCAAGAGTCCTTTGGAACCTCATCATGTCTTAGTAAATATTTGCAAGTCTAAAAACCAAGTGTTAGCTAATATCACTGGTTACCAACAGTTGGTAGGAAAACTGATCTATTTATCTCATACTAGACCAGATATTTCTTATGCTGTGCATTTTTTGAGTCAATACATGCATAAACCAACTGAGGGACATTTAAGAATTGCATTTTGATTACTAAGATATTTAAAAGAGGCTCCAGGAAAGGGAATTTATTTTAAACAGAATACAAGTTTTAATCTTTTGGCTTATTCTGACTCTGATTGGGCCAAATATGTTGATACAAGAAAGTCAGTGACTGGTTTCTGTATATTTTTAGGAAATAACTTGATTTCCTGGAAAAGTAAGAAACAGTCTACAATTGCTAGATCATCTGCTGAGGCAGAATTTAGGGCTATGTGCACTACTTCATGTGAAATTTTGTGGTTGATAAATTTGTTATCAGAATTGCAAATTCAGGTTGAGTTACCTGTGAATTTGTTGTGTGATAACAGTGCAGCACTTTCAATTGCTGCAAATCCAGTCTTTTTTGATAAAACCAAGCATTTTGAGCTTGACTTGTTTTTCTTAAGGGATCTTGTTTCTAAAGGCTATGTTAAAACTGTGAAAGTCAAGTCTGAAAATCAGTTAGCTGATATTATGACCAAGGGACTTGGAGTTGCTCAACATGTTGAGTTAAGCAATATGTTGAATATGTATAATCCTTTTGGGAATGCTTAAAGTGTTCAAGTTGGATTGGATACTAAAATTGAGGAGGGGTGTTAAAAGATCTAAGGTATTTGTGTTGTTTCAATTTTAGTATTTTAGTTTGTATGAAACTTGAACATTTTGCATAAGAGTTTTGTGTAGGTTGTAATTGTTGAGTTGATTGGGCTGCTTACAAGCTGGAAGGAATTAAAGGGTCAAAGGAAAGAGTCCAGAGGTCAGGAGCCCACAAGTCTTGAGTCCATGATGTAAAGCCCACAAAGAGAAGAAGTCAGCCCATGAATGGGTCCAGTATTGGTTGCCACGTTGGCAATCCGTGGCAACTAACATAAGCTGATATAGATCGTTGATCTTGATTACTTGGTTTAATCGTGGCCGTTCAAGTTTATGGAAAGATGTGGAAGAGAGTAAAGCTATAAAAGCTTTGTGTTTCTTTATGATTATTGATTCGCTCACTTTGTTCAGATTATTGTTCTCTCTCTAAAAGTCTTCGTCTCTCTGTACTCTTCTGATTAGGGTTAGAAGTCAAGAACATCTTGTTCTGACTTAATCGTATCTTTGTAATCCTGTTCAGTATAGCTTTAGGGTAAGATCTTGTGATCTGAGAGTTTATTGTTTGAGAGAGATTCTGTTCTTGTATTTTTGAGTTTGTTCTGGATTGTAACTTTTGGTTTGAAGAATAAATCTTTTGGTTATGTTTATCATGTTATTTTGACAAAGTTTCAGGCTTAAAGCCAAGTAAAAATAACTAAGAGCCATAACTATATTTTTCACATTTTCCAAATTCCAAGCACCCATAAGAATAACATCATCTGCATAAATCAAAATGAGAAAAGAAAAGTTGTCTTTCCTAACAAAAAATCCCGATTATAAGTTAGACCGGACAAGATCCTTGATGACAACATGAATGCCTTCCAAAGCAATAATAAAAAGAATAGGAAAACGACAGATTACCTCTTTCAAGAGAAAATTTCTTTGAAGGAGTACCATTAATAATTTCAACCTATTATCTCCAAATCCCATAACTGACATAACGGAAACATATGCTCGCAACCTAAAGAATCATAAGCTTTTTCAAAATCCAGCTTGAGCCTCATCATCTTTTGGTTCTTTTTTCACACATTTAAAAATCTCATTAACCATAAGAGGCCAATCCAAATTTGTATGGCTTTTAAACAAGCAAACTGTTCATAACTAAATAACCGAATCATAAAAACTATGTAATCTATTTGCTAAGATTTTGGCAATAATCTTGTAGGAAATTTTAATGAAAGTGATCGGTCTAAAATCCGAGACAAAAGCTGGATTTGCAATCTTAGGAATCAAGTAATGATCAATTATATCCCTGAGGAATAATCAATCACCTAGACGAAAAAAATCTCCCACCAATATCTTCATTATATCACCTTTAAGAAGATCCCAATACGTACTTTTAATCACACCCAAATTTAAAACCATTAGGACCAGATGACTTTTGACTACTATAATTCCCCACTGCCTCTTTGACCTCATCAAGAGAAACCAAGGCCTCCAGAGATTGAACATCTTTCTGGGACAAGGATTTAAACATGGAGCTATCGTTTAAAATTGGAACCGACTTGAACCTCTTAGTTAAATCTCGAGTAAAAGTGTTAAAAAAAAAGAGATTTAATTTCCTCAAGGTTAGAAATCCACACGTAAACTAAAACAAAATTTACCGGTTGAAAACTAAGATATTGATTATACATTACAACTTATTGTTACAATAAGTAGCATTTGTTGTTGCCATTTTCCACGGCAATAATGATGTTTGAAGTATCTTGACTTGATGCATAAAAGATTTTGAGAAAACAACTACTAAGTAAACCTTGGCTCCAAACATCCCACTAAAAATCAAAGCTACTAGAAGTTTGGGAAAAGTACTGAATCTAATATTCGTATGAGTCATGTCGAATATGACATGTTTATTAATAAACATTTGATAATTTTCAAAAGATTGGCAATTTTTTTAAATTTGTCTCTTAGGCACTGCAAATAAGAGATGAAAACCGAAAATTTGTGGTTGGATAATTTTTTTAACAAGTTATATGGATCCGTCAACTTTTCGTTATTCTTTAATATTAACTAATATTTTAGCTTTCTTGATAAAGTAGGTAGAGATGTAGTAAGTATAAATCCACATTGTGTGATTTTTAAACTTTTTTGATTTTTTGTTTTTATTTTTATTTATCAATGTCAGACAATTCAACCTACGATTTTTAGCTGTTTATGGAAAATGTCTCATTTTCAATTTTTCCTTTTTGGCACCATTTTCAATTTATTATTATTATATTTGTTTTTAACAACAATTCTTAGCTTTTCCATCAATTGCATTCTACACGAATTAAACCTCCAACTTTGTGATACATATTAACCATCATATGTTAGCTTCGAGTTGAATATTGATTAATGAGCCACTATGGAATTTATACATCTTACTTACAAATGTTATACTTTGAGACAAATTACTATACTGGTTTGATAAAAAGTAATATTTTAAGATAAACCATTGTGTAAAAAGTAATTTAAGGTTTAAATAAAGTTGATAAAATTTTTATAAATTAAATCGTTTTTTAATTTTGAGATTATGTTTTAACATGCGATAAAAGGTAAAAAGATATAATCCAGTCTAAATTATAAAAAGAATTGCATTAAAGGGCGGGCTAGGGGCTTCGTGCGTCCGGGGTGGGCCGGGATGTGCCCCTGTCTTTGCCACTGGGGGCCGCGTACGAAGTACCCGGCGTTGTTTAGTTGGCCGTTCAAAAAAAAAAAATGAATAATTATAAACATGCATGTCTTTCTAACAATAAACTAACACACTCTAAAATACCATATTACCCATCTATCGTGGAAGAAACTTTACATTAAAAATATGTTTGATGAGATGGATTTATATGACATACAAGTCACTACATGATTTTTTATTGGTTGTCATCGTCAATATCTACTCCCAATATATCACCTTTTAGTTGTTCCTTGCTACATGAAGTATAGATATTACAACCAGGAGCGAGACTAGTGGAGGTTAAAAGGTTCGTTTATCCCTGATCACTAAAATTTATTAGATTTTCATAAATAGATTATCATAGATTTTTTATTAAAAAAAATGAATTTTAAAATTTGAACTTTAACATGTTGGCTGCCAACAGTACAACAAAAGAAATGTTTTGTAACAATTTCAATTTTTAATCTATTTTCCTCAGCGATCTTATACTAGCTAAAAGTTAGTTTTTGCTGGCGTAGACAATCATATAAGCCGTCCACGTCATCAAAACGTTGTTACATAAGCAATCCACATCATCATCATGTTAACTTATTTGTCATATAAGCAGTTCAGGTCAGTAACTAAAAACAGATTTCAACCATGCTTGGTTGCAATGGGGGATCTTGAACGAAAACTTGGTAAGGTTGGACTCAATCTGATAGCGCCAGACTTAATATATATAAGATATTTCGGAAATTTCAGTAAAATTTACATTATGAAACGAAAAAGCTTTGCGGGCTGGGACAGTGGGGCCTTGTCTAGCCCATAGGAAGATCCGCGAGTGCTTGGTTGTAATCTTCAGCAATACGTGTAACAAACTACCTGGCCTCATTGCATTTTCCATGTTTCATTGAAATTCAAATGGTAAATTTGATCTATTTTTCTTTACAATTTTACGTACTTCAAATTTATGATCAAAAACTTCTCATTATATTTTTCTTAACATGCATACGTACATTTCTAATATCTTGTACAAATCGAACGCTACAACTATTATATTTCCAACTATTCGGAGATTTCAAATATGTATTTCTTCGTTTTTCGAGTTTTTAAATCGAGCTGAAATCTATCAAACTAAGCTCGAGTCCTACGGATGACACCAATGAAGAAACACCAATATAACAATCTATATAAATGAACACAAGTAAAGATATGATTCTTATTGATGACTGCTTGGACGATACAAGATTCAAATACAAGATTGTTACAGCGCTTCGACTATAATCTATCTTTCTTAACTATGGAGCGAATTCTCTGTCTAGGATTGAATACCCCTTCCCTTTGTGACGAAGGTGGGTATTTATAGGCCCCTAGGGTGGCCCGTGATTGGCTAGAGAAGGAATGGCAGCTGGCATGTACGGTCGCTGACCGTTACTGCTATTGGCGCTGTCGCTCTGTGATTGGTCCACGTGTCTTGTGACTGTCCTTTTGGTCCTTTCTTGTACCTCGTACCTGCAAAAAATCATGGAGAAGAGAATAATCGCCTCTGATTGGCTATGTGTCATTTTCTTGTCAGGTGACAACTGTCGTGCACGATGTCTTGTGCGCAGGCTTCTAGAAGTCCAAGTCAGCGCCTTGTGCTGACTTGTGTGGAGATGTGGGCTCCCGCGCTTGAGCGGGTACATATCTCTTCACATCCAATAGACTTTTCAAGTTATTAGACCCACCGTAGTGGGGCGTTATTTGTCAATTTTTTTAAAAAATAGCGCCCTCTACACCATTACATATGGGCGCTATAGGGCAAAAAACAAGTTGGGCTCTATAAAAGTAACGCCCAATTCAAATGGAACCAGCCAACCAAATTCAGCCACATCATACTCTCTCTCTCTCTATCTTATTATTTTATTATTTTTTTACTTTAAAAGATATAATAAAATATTAATAGAGGCTTTATAAATAAAGCCCTACCACTACACCTCTTTTCCACTTTATCTCTCCATGTTGACTCAGCTGTCACGTGGACCAATCAGAAAGGGGGGCTTTATATATAAAGCCCCCCACTACGCATGGTCTTAACACAAAATTGATCTTAATGATAATCGGATCAAGTTAAGGAAAATATAATAAAAGTAGTTCGGTATTAGTCAAATTATTTTATCCTTCAAGAAAAAACTACATAGACAGTCCTTATGGTTTATAGAAAGTAATAACTTAGAGTACTAACTTTATTTTTTAACGCGTTAAGGGTTTATAGTTTCAGTTTTGTAACATGTTAAGGTACTAAGGCTAACTCTGTTAGTTTTTCTCATTAGGTTTTGATCAAATTACTAAACTGCCATAGAATAACTAGATGGGCCATTCTTATAATTAATTCTATTTGATTTACAATGATACTTTTTGCAATTTATTGAAATTAAAAATATCTAATAATATTATTAAATTAAAATTTTTTAAATTTTAATAATATACTAAATTAAATAATTATACTCTACACATTTTATTATATTTTTTATAAAACAATACCTTATCCATATAAACCACCGACGATAAGCCTTATTTGTATCTACCATCAAGCACCACGTCAACTCTCACCTCCATCGGCATTGTTGTCATGCGTTATCTATATTTGACAAGGTCATCTATATTTTTTAATATATAGAATTATTTATTAATATTATTAAAACATAGAAATTTAAATTATAAAAATATATAAAATTAAATAATTATAATATATACGTTTTAGTATATATTTTTTTATAAATTTATAAAACAATACTTCTATCCATATAAACCATGCCAATAAGTCTAGTTCGTATTTGTCATTCAACACCATGTATACTCTCATCTCCACTGTTATTGCTGCCATGCGTTATCTGTATTTGACAAGGTCGTCTATATTAAATTAAATAATTATACGTACTCTATGCGCTTTAATAATATTAATAGCTAACTCTACATCAAGCAACACATCAACTCTATGCGTTTTAAATATAGATAACACATGGCAGCAATGGAGGTGGAGATGAGAGGTGACGTGGTGCTTGATGACAAATACGAGTTACGCTTATAGACGGTGGTTTATATGGATAAAATTTTTGTTTTATAAAAGATACACACTAAAACGCAAAAAGTATAATTATTTAATTTAATATATTTTATAACTTCAAATTTTTATGTTTTAATAATATTAATAGATAATTTTAATTTCAATAAATTGCAAAAATTATCCTTATAATCAAATAGAGTTAATTACAAGAATATTTGTCCTGATCTTGTAGCCCAGTTGGTAGGCGGCCCGGGTTCTCCATTGAGAGACTCGAGTTCGATCCTCACGGGCAACATTTGAGGGACTCAATGCAATGATGGGGAGAGCTTGACCTTCCCGGTGGAGGGAGTTCGAACATGTGCTGACCCGGTTTTCATCCGGCCGTTACTCCAGCGAGTGACAGTAAAACTGAACTCGTGTGGAGGCGGTACGGTTTTCGGGCGGAAGCCGATAACAACCCACACTACCACCAGCGTGGACCCGGTTCAGACAACATAGACCGGGGAGTGGAGGGTCAGGGTCAGGGTCTGCCTAAGCGGGTATGACAACTTCCGATTAAAAGAAAGTCATCTTCCAAAAAAAATTACTAGAATATCTAGTTATAATAGGGCATTTTAGTCATTTTATCAAAATTTAATTAGAAAAACTAACGGAGTTGGCCGTAGTACCCCAATACGTTACAAAACTGAAACCATAAACGTTTAACATGTTAAAAAATAAAATTAGTATCTTAAGGTATTACTTTCTATAAACCATAAGAATTATCCGTGTAGTTCTCTCATCCTTGAATGTCCTATCTAACTTTCTATTTCAAGTTTTCAACGTACTCAAGTTTAATAAACGTTTTGTTAATGGTATAAAAATGCTTTTTGTACAAAAAATGAACAATAAAAGTTAGTCATAAAGTTGTAGAAGTAATTCACACTCTCCGTGTAATCATTTTCGTAAGAAAACCGAAAATTTTCAATAAGGTTAAATTTGAATAGTGGAAATATAATATTAGTGGGGTTATGAGCAGCAGAGAGTCAGACAACGATATGACTTGCTTTCTCCCACATCCATTTTCGAACATGTATGTGTTATTCAATACCAACGCCCATTTACTTTGACTCTTATCGACAATTGTGGATTCGACCTTTCTAACTAACAAATTAATAAGTATTTGTATCTTTTTTTTTATTATAGTCTTTTTAATAGATATCTGAGGATTACAGAAATCATGCTATATTAAAGACAAAATTACAGAAAACAACCTTTATGTTTTACCCAAACTGCACCTTTCACCTTTGCCTTTAAAAAGCTCTCTAATCAACCTTAACCTTCATTGTTGGTTGCAATTCCAGACCTTTACCACTGTGAGGGGAGTTAACAGTGAAATCTAACTCAGTTAGTGGTAAAGGTCTGGAATTGCAACCAACAATGAAGGTTAAGGTTGATTAGAGAGCTTTTTAAAGGCAAAGGTGAAAGGTGCAGTTTGGGTAAAACATAAAGGTTGTTTTCTGTAATTTTGTCTATATTAAATCAAGTAAAATATTGTAAGAATTATTTAAGCATTTTTACGTGATGATGATAAAAAAAATAGTGGGAAGAAGAAAGAATGATAATTATATTGATAAGTAATTGTTTTATGTATTACGGTTAAAACGATTTGTATAAATGTTTATATGATTCTCGTAATTCTCTACTTACAATTTATTATGTAATGGATGACATGATATTATTTTATGTTTTTGCAAGTAGGAATTTGCACAAGGCGACTTGATTTAGTTTTGAGTCCAGTTGAAACCGAAAACTTTTGGTTAACGGTTTGAACTCATTGGTAGCGGAGCTTGTTCATCGTTTAGTGGGTTTTATATGGATAATTCAAAGAGAAAAGCAAAACGAATTAGCAAGTTCTATTGTGAAATAAGGCACACTAGAATAAGACCAAAGTGTTGGAGATGTTGCCTTCAGCCCACTTATAGGCCCAAACCGTTTGAAGCCCAGTATGGTTAACTTGTTGAGCAAGATTAGCATAGGGTTTAAACCCTAATTAGGAGCCTATAAATAATCTCTTGTACTTGTAATATTTGTATCACTCAATAATAAGAAAACCCCAGTTGCCCCCGTGGACGTAGGTCAGTTTAGACTGAACCACGTAAATACTTGTGTTCGTGTGCGTGTGTGTTCTCCGATCCTAACAACTGGTATCAGAGCCTAGGGCTCGAAAAGATCGCCTCCGCCGCCGGCAGGTGTGTCGGGTTGGCGGAGGGCAGGCGTAAAAGAGAAAGAACACGTACTTGCACCACATCCGCCTCTCCCTTGAACCGACTAGGGTTCTGTTTGAACCCATAACTCAGCCACCGTCACCTACCTTCTGTTTTTTTGTCGTTACCATCCAACAACTTCCACAACTCTAGACCCGTGTTGGGTTTCAACCATCAACCAGAAACATCCACCCTTAGCTGTCGCTAGGGATCCTATTGACAATCCAACCACAAGCACCAAAGTTTTTTTTGAACCCAGACTAGAACCACAGCCGCTGCTATAAGTTTCCTTGGTTTCTGTAAGCCATCACCTAGATAGGTTGAAGTGGTTGTCTGCCTTGGTGAGCATGTGCTTGGTCAGAATTATTTTAGGAGTTTCATTGTTTGGTAGGTGGGTGTTTGATTGATGTGTGTTTGAAGAAGGAGTGAGGTGGGGTCCGTTAAGAAAGTTTGGTCAAACTTTTTTGGAAGTGTTCGTTGCTTTTAGATAAGAAAAAGAAAGATCTTTTAAAAAAAGACAAAAAGAGGTGGAATATTATTAAGTGGTGGCGTATTATTTTGGCAGTGAAAGCCAAGATAGAAGGGGTTTTGGAGATCGGTTTGATCAACGTATTTTGAAGAGCCTTTTGTGAAAACCAGAGAAACAAGATTATAGACCAGTGATTATTAATCAGGTTCTATTGTTTTCAGTATTGGTTTGTTTGTTTCGATTAGGTTTCGTTAGTCGTGTTATTGTGTTATCATGGCAGAAGACAGAAAGGGCGAAATCGATAAGTTTAATGGTACGAAATTTAGTTGGTGAACCGGGGTGTAAAGTTCAACCAGATCGCGGAAAAAACGAACAGAAGGGAATCGAGCAGGTGGCTTTGGATTTGGTTCGTTTCGCGGGGTGAAAGAAAATAGTATAAGCGAGTCAGTAGCTTTGTTTTTCTTTTACTGGTAAAACCTGGAGATAATGGAACTAGCAGGGGTGCTGGTGACGACATAAGTGGAAAAAAAATGTTAGTGGCAAGTCATGTGTACTATTGCCAGTTGGATGATCTTTCGGTTAGGGTTTGTGTTAACTGATCGTGTGTACGGTCATAGAACCCTTGGTACCGCTTGATTTCATGATAGCTCTACTGCGTTATAACCGTTTGCTTGTTAGCTGGTTCGGATAACAGGGACAGTGGGAGCTTGGCATAGTTGACTTGTTGGGGCTGCATAGAGGTATGGACATTTTTTAGAGTCGATGTCATATATTAAAATTCTGCGTCTGAGAATGTGTCTAGGTTGATACATTGGGACTCAGTGGAAGGCAGTGAGACTCTTGGGTCATAGATTCTGGTGCTTCATTTCACGCTACCCACAGCAGTGAAGCATTGCAGAATTTGAAGAAAGGTGACTTTGGTAAGGTAAGACTGGCGAACGATGAGGTTCTTGTTGTTACGGGCATGGGTGACTTAGATTTGAAGACTTCAGCTGGTTCATAGACTTTGAAGGATGTCAGGGTGATTCCAAGCTTAAAGAAAAGTTGATTTCTATTGGGCAGTTGGATGAACAGAGACATGAGGTCAAATTCGGGAACAGGCAGTGGAAAGCTACTAAGGGAAATCTTGTCATAGCTCGAGGAAGAAAGCGAGGTTCGCTTACATGGTCAGTTTACCATCTGAGGGAGTGACCGTCCCAATTTAGAAGAGAAACAAAGTCAGGTTCACAGAATCTCGTGGGCAGAAGAAGGTTGTCTTTGCAAGTGAGAAACCTAGAGTCACAGGTCAGATTCGGGATGAACGAGCGAGGAAAGGTTCAGGTAGACCAGTCAGAGGTTTTCGTGGCAGTGGGAGCACTGGTTGTGCTTCAGTCGGAATTCCTAGACGACATTGGGTCAGGAGAACCAGTATTCCAGCTGATAAAATCTCTCCAGTGGATTACTTGCTGAATATGGAGAGTGTTTATTCTCAGGGTGTTTCAGGATCCGGCAGTTCGTGTCAGTGGGAGCCGGTAGAGACAGAGAATGGGTCAGTGGTAGACACAACCATGACTGATGAGTTGGAGCTCGGGGGAGCTTCAGCTGGTCTCCAGGAATAGTGTTGAGGAGATCGGGGTAACTGGAGGTGCATTGAAGATCAGAGGGGAGATCTTATTTACAGAAGTACAGAAGAGATGGTGCAGTTCGTGGTCCGAAGACACCAAGTGGGAGATTGTTGGAGATGTTGCCTTCAGCCCACTTATAGGCCCAAACCGTTTGAAGCCCAGTATGGTTAACTTGTTGAGCAAGATTAGCATAGGGTTTAAACCCTAATTAGGAGCCTATAAATAATCTCTTGTACTTGTAATATTTGTATCACTCAATAATAAGAAAACCCCAGTTGCCCCCGTGGACGTAGGTCAGTTTAGACTGAACCACGTAAATACTTGTGTTCGTGTGCGTGTGTGTTCTCCGATCCTAACACAAAGACTCTCCTTTTATACTTGAGGAACTATCACAAGGTTTCTATTGACGATTATATTTGTCAGCATTTATTCAATAACATAACCAAAGAAAGAAAAGAAAAAAAAACGAGCGGTAAATTAGACTGTCGATATTCCAGGTTGTTGATAGCCTAACTGTCACTTACAACCGTAGTTTTGCTAATCAGTTGATGCTAATCACTTAATCACACTTCCCACCGTTGGTTGTCGCCCAAGTTGTTGATCACAGTTGTTGATAATCGGTTTCAATTGTGACTCAATTTTCTACAACTTTGAATTAATCATGTAAATCCGAAAACAACTTCTAATGGCTTCCAATGATCATCACGACCCTAGTCAAAGGTGTTGCCCCTGAATCTTACCTTAAATGTGCTTTAATAAAAATCCTAGGCTCAAAAGTTAAAATTAACTTATTTTAGGATACAAAATAGAAAAAATGCAATGTATACGAACTTTTTCTTATTGTTATTTGATGCTCAGGTAAACATTGAAGAGTAAGGAAATGTACAAGTAACTTTAGTTTTTTTGTAGGCCTTTGTATATATAGTTCTTTAAGACTTCTAGAAGATAGTGACCTCAAGTCCTCAATCTTTATCTTGGTTCGTTCACTTTATTTAATCAATTGGTTCATTCACTTTAATAAACTGGTCCACATTTCTTGTTTATATTAGTTGTTATACACCTTATTAAAGACCAAATGTGCCAAGGTAATTTTACACTAATTTTAAGATGGAAGTTAGAAAGACTCCTCACAAACATGTAAAAATTGGTCATTTTTTTCCATTTATGTCTCTTGTGTACAAGATGTAAAGTTTATTGTATATATAAGTAATACACACTCTTTATCCCTCTCCATATGTAACCCCTCCTTAAATTTGATTATTAAAACACAATAATAAGTAACTAGGATTTCTACCCGCGCGCGTTGCGGCGCGCTGGGTGATTCCTGCTTCATCTTGAACTGTTTCTTTACTCGGTTAAGCTGTTCAGAACTGATTAATAGTTGTATCATGTACATCCGACGTTTATAATTGAAAATTTTAACAACAAAAGCTAATATGTTTTATCAAGATTTTCGATATAATGGTTTATGTCTCATGAGTTGCAGTACATGTAGGCAATATGTTTTATCAAATTTACAATTTTTAGGTTAATCTTGAAAATGAAAGTCTTGGCAAGAAAAAAAATAGTTGGAAAAACAATTGCACAAACCAAGTCTAGAACTTGTGACCTCCCCTATGGGAAATGCACCTGAAACAACTACACCACCAACCCAATTGTCTTTTATTCCCAACCTAAGTATATATAATATGAAATACAGCTGTGTAGATGGGAAAAAAAAACCTTCCAACTGGTCCCGAACACGTGACCTCATGTAAGGGGAGTGTAGACATAAAACCACTCCGCCACAAAGACAACTTTGGCTTTGAGATGAAACCAATTATATATATTATTAAGTAAAGATGGGAAAAACAATATTATTAAGTAAAGATGGGAAAAACAAAAAAAAAATATGTTCCAAATGGTTTCGAACTCATGACCTCATGTAGGAGGGTCACACATCAAACCTCACACCACTCCACCACCTAAGGAAGTTTGGTTTTGTTGTGAAACTTATTTCCTATGTATGAAAGCAAAGATGAGAAAAAGCAAAAAAAAAACTATGTTCAAGGGGGGTTTAGAACCCGTGACCTCATCTATCTAAGGGGAATTACACATCACAATTCAAACCACTACACCACCTAAGGTAGTTTAGTTTTCTAATGAAAGTTATTGTATTTATTGTAAAAAAAACGTTGGGAATATAAAAAAAATAATAAGGAACCGCCCCTCTCAACCAATGAGAGGGGGGCTTGAACTATTCATGCATTTTCAAATTAATACATAGTAAATACACTCTTTATTCCTCTCCATATTTTTTTTTTTGAACATTGAACTTCAATAAAAACAAGGCGGAACCTCAAACCGAGGAAGCCCCCAACTAATTACACATGTACAACGGGTTCTTAACCCAATCATTCCAAATAATACAATTGAACTTCGATCTATACTTTAGCCATAAAAACGCCAAGGATTTTACTTCGGCTACAACCTCTTGCACTTGCCTGGATTTTTGTTGGAAGATTTTCTCATTCCTCTCCATATGTAACCTCCTCCTTAAATTTTATTATTAAAACACAACAATAAAGAAATAAAACCCCTTAATTAATTTCATTATAAAACACAATATATATCTATATATATTTTACCCAATTTTTTTTAGTATGTTTCAGTTTGTTAGTTTTGGTTTTTGGTTTAATTTAGTTTGTTCAGTTTTTTGCTATGTTCGGTTCAATGGTTTTATCTTATGTTTGTTCTAAGGGGCTTTCGTTTAGTTTACTAATTGTTATTTGTGTTTTTTACAGGATACTTAGAAGTTTGTTTTCCACAGGAACTCCCACCTTTGTTTAACTCAAATAAATTCCAAGAGGCTTTCAGGCAATTGGCCCAATGATATTGTTGTATGTTGCAAAATCCAAACCCCATTGTGAGTATTTAGGGCTTTAGGTGATACTTTATTAATGTTCTTTAGATGTTGTATAGAATGAAAGTTGGAGTAAATGAAGATATATTTGGATTACAGGTGAACTTGAGTAGTGATGAACAATTTTGTTGCGTATAAAGTTTTTTCCATGTGTTGTTCAATAATGAATAACAATCGTGTGTGACATACAACATGTGACTAAAATTTAAAGGTATAAATCAAAAGATATTTGCTCAATAGTTGGCCTTTTGGCTTAAAGAGAAATAATATTGTTTTTGTATCATGTTTGGATATTTATGGGGACATGCTTTGGTTTCGATAGCAGCTTGTTGTCTATTAATGCATTCTTTACTTATATCATAACTATTAACGCATTTAACAGATGTTTAGTTCAACATAATAATTCTTTGTTGAAAATTTTGAGTTTTTATTCATTCTACGTGGTTATCGCAACATGGAATTATCGGACATGGAGCGGAAGAAGACGATTCAGAAGGTGAAGATATCAGGTCATTTCTCGTTATCTATTAATGTCTTGTGATCTTGAACTTGTAACGTAATCATTTCTTTATTAGACAAGGTTGAAGAAAGAACAAGTACAGAAGGAAAACAAGATAAGGTGTAAAGCACATGAAGCATTTGTAAATTTTAAATGAAGGAAAGGCACTGTTTCAGACACATATGCAGATGCATAATAGTTGGCTCATACGATATAAACGAAAATTCCTGAATGGGTAACCAAAATAGGTTGAACGATTAGAAATCTGCTCATAGTATATTCAAATGCCTACAACCATTTTGTTTAAAAAAAAAAAACATAAACCATTATTTATTCATTTTGATACCTCGTAGTGGATACATTCATAAATATAAACAAATTGAACACTAAAGTGTGTAGGCAACATACTTCTCTCTTAGATTCCTTTATTTACAATTTCATTTCTTTCATGAATTTTATTTGTTAACTTTTGTTACCACAATATAAAGAACGTAATTAGCCCATTTACCCACTCTACTTACTTTATTAATCACTGACGATATTGGCTTACAATCCTTCAATAATTTATACATGTTTCTACAACCCATTTGACCCCTTAGTAATAAAAATAGGACCCATGTAACAGTTTTTATTAGGCACCTGGGTGGGTTGAAGTTATAGATTCTAAGAATACAACCAGATTGTTAGGCACCTTATAGTATGTTTGAATTTGAAATATGCAAATTTGTATCTAAATCTGAACTTATCTATAATTTAATTTTCTGTTTGAATTTGATTATCATTATGTTAGTTTCAAGTGTCTTGTTTAGGCCCAATTTTTTATTTACTTTAGTTTGAAATCATATTTACTTGTGTATGATTATAACTTTAAAATATGATTTAACTTATATCAAGAGAGCTTCGATGAATTTATGTGTTATTCTTGTTTATGCTCTAACAGCTTTCTAAACATTAAAAAAAAACACATTTTGTGAGTCTTAGGTTATACATAGCCATATGTCTTTAACTGCCTACTTATAACCATTTTTAATTCTATCAGTTGCTTTTTTTTTTATATTTGAACTTTCTAGGGTATTTTGGTAACAACTGATTATTTGTTATGAAAAATACATATGGTGGCAATTTTCATACCTGATTTCTTTGCCTAATGTGCTCCCGTAAGCTGTGTAAATAGTTCTGACCCATACATTTAGGGAGGAAGGGGCACTTTAGGCTTCAAGCCTAAGGTGTACCAAACTACGCCACGCCACATCATTTCAATGCCAAACTAGCCTAATGTAGCATAACCACCGGAAACGCCTAGCCTAAACTAGCCTATGAATTTTTAGAGAGAGAGAGAGTAGTGGAAGAGAGAGAGAGAGAGAGAAATGGAAGAGAGAGTTGTGAAATGGGTTTGAAAATCGGCAAGGGAATGCCAAGATTGCTTGGCGAAAACACTAGCCGAAAACACTAGCCGAAACGAGACGGGCGGGTGTAGCCGAATCGGCTACCAAACCAATCTCATCTTACCAAGCCTGTCGCGTCCTCCCTTATATGTTCTTCTTCTGGCTATGTTACATTAGTTTAGAGTCACAAGTTTTAGCAATAACAATAAGTATATCTATATACATGCCAAATGGGTGATCACTAAAAGTTAACAACCCTAATTAGTTCAATTTGTTTGTAATGCTGTACTTTTTTCAAATATTCTTTAACTGAATTCAACTTAATTAGTTGTTGTGTCAACCATATTTTAACCATCTGACCTTAAGTCTTTGGTTTTTATCAATAACTTATATAACTTTCGTTTTACACTTGCATTTATAAAACAATGTATATAAGATTTATTCCCTGTTTCATAAACTTTAATAATGTTACTAAATCACAATGGATTGCGTTTATGTGCCATTTTTAACAAAATATGCTCTCCACCATGACTAGGTTAATCAGGATGGCTAGCTTACTTTACACGAGGTTGTATGTACAACCTCCAACTATAAAAGAAAAACTTTAATGACTTCTTTTGCTATGCATGTTGAATAAATATACAGTATCATTCCATATATTTCCTTCACAAATTGTACTCACCTACGCCGTTGTAGGACCATACCACACCATGCCAGACTTAGCAATTGAAGTAATCATTTTTGCATATCGCAATGGATGTTGTCAAATGTAATAGGGTATGCAAGGAATGGCGTGCGCTACTGTCAACGAAAGAGTTTAAACAAACCCACTGCTCCCCTCATCACTTCCAAGTAATCTAAGGACCTTGCTAATCCTGACTTCAGTTCAGACTGTTTTGGTACATTTTTGTTGGAAATCAAAGATAGAATTTCTATATACATAATTCGAATCCCCTACAAAAATTATTTTTTACCAATTTAATAGCCAAAATATGATATGTAGTTTTATAGTGATTCATGTATCCATAAAATCGTCCACCGTCTTTTATATTGTTGTTTATATGGCGATTCTTTGGTTTATTCTTCATTTCTCTTTGTCGTTTATATATTAGTTGTCTTGGCAATTTGGTATAAGAAAAAAATTATATAAATCTCGCAACATGCGTAAAAAAAATAACTACCCGTGGCACCGCGTGGGCTTTCACACTAGTAAGCCATTATTTTTTGGGATCATTCCTTGTGAGTTATAATTCTCATGAATTTATATTCGGCATAAATCAAAAATTTGATCATCCAATATTGATTTGGTTCAACTAAATGTTGGTTTAGATAATGCATTACACTGTTTCACGATCTTTGGTTGTCATCTTTGTGTCATATCAGTATCCCCTCCCATTCTTCACCTTCATCTCTCACGTCCTCCAAATCTTGATCCCTCTCCCTCTTTTATATTATAAGAAAAATTGAATTATTTTACCTTTCTAACATGTAACTCGTATCCCCTGTTGTTTCCAGGATGTAAAACTGTGTCAAGTAACATCAATGTTACATTGTCAACAACGATCACCAACATTGGAAAAACTCTTAAACAAAAGAAATAAAAAAAACAAATAATAAAAACCGAACGAAAAGTAGACGTATAAAATTGAACCATGCACGCCTGATATGGTGTGTTAATACGCAAAAGTTAGACCGAAACATAAAACACAACATTGTTGGTATACTGGAAAAAATAGAGGTAAAACATCAAACCACATACGCACGTTGCGGCGTCTTAACTCGAAAAACTTAAACCGGGCATAGAACGAAAAATTTGTAAAAGATGAAAACTATATGAGACCAGAGATGAAAGTAAAAAAAAAATCTTTGCATAAATGTAAAAGAAAAAAAACTATTAGGGTTTAAAGTAATATAAAACGATACAATCTACCATGCCTGAAGTACAAATCATAATGTATAATATAGTTTCTGAATAATAATAATAATAATAATAATAATAATAATGTAAGACCCTAATCCGTAAACACGCGATTAACTTTAAAACTTACGGGTTTTGGTCTTAATGAATAACACTCCCGATTAAAACTTTGGTAATTAAGAAAACCAAACTAAATGAAATCTCATGTATAAATGGTCCTAACCAACTCAACGTTATAGTTACTAAAAACATGTATAAAAGATTTCGTTTTAATCGGGGAATTCTATTGCGGAAGCTTTCGAGCGTTCGGGTGTATGTTGCAAAATCCAAACCCCATTGTGAGTATTTAGGGCTTTAGGTGATACTTTATTAATGTTCTTTAGATGTTGTATAGAATGAAAGTTGGAGTAAATGAAGATATATTTGGATTACAGGTGAACTTGAGTAGTGATGAACAATTTTGTTGCGTATAAAGTTTTTTCCATGTGTTGTTCAATAATGAATAACAATCGTGTGTGACATACAACATGTGACTAAAATTTAAAGGTATAAATCAAAAGATATTTGCTCAATAGTTGGCCTTTTGGCTTAAAGAGAAATAATATTGTTTTTGTATCATGTTTGGATATTTATGGGGACATGCTTTGGTTTCGATAGCAGCTTGTTGTCTATTAATGCATTCTTTACTTATATCATAACTATTAACGCATTTAACAGATGTTTAGTTCAACATAATAATTCTTTGTTGAAAATTTTGAGTTTTTATTCATTCTACGTGGTTATCGCAACATGGAATTATCGGACATGGAGCGGAAGAAGACGATTCAGAAGGTGAAGATATCAGGTCATTTCTCGTTATCTATTAATGTCTTGTGATCTTGAACTTGTAACGTAATCATTTCTTTATTAGACAAGGTTGAAGAAAGAACAAGTACAGAAGGAAAACAAGATAAGGTGTAAAGCACATGAAGCATTTGTAAATTTTAAATGAAGGAAAGGCACTGTTTCAGACACATATGCAGATGCATAATAGTTGGCTCATACGATATAAACGAAAATTCCTGAATGGGTAACCAAAATGGGTTGAACGATTAGAAATCTGCTCATAGTATATTCAAATGCCTACAACCATTTTGTTTAAAAAAAAAAAACATAAACCATTATTTATTCATTTTGATACCTCGTAGTGGATACATTCATAAATATAAACAAATTGAACACTAAAGTGTGTAGGCAACATACTTCTCTCTTAGATTCCTTTATTTACAATTTCATTTCTTTCATGAATTTTATTTGTTAACTTTTGTTACCACAATATAAAGAACGTAATTAGCCCATTTACCCACTCTACTTACTTTATTAATCACTGACGATATTGGCTTACAATCCTTCAATAATTTATACATGTTTCTACAACCCATTTGACCCCTTAGTAATAAAAATAGGACCCATGTAACAGTTTTTATTAGGCACCTGGGTGGGTTGAAGTTATAGATTCTAAGAATACAACCAGATTGTTAGGCACCTTATAGTATGTTTGAATTTGAAATATGCAAATTTGTATCTAAATCTGAACTTATCTATAATTTAATTTTCTGTTTGAATTTGATTATCATTATGTTAGTTTCAAGTGTCTTGTTTAGGCCCAATTTTTTATTTACTTTAGTTTGAAATCATATTTACTTGTGTATGATTATAACTTTAAAATATGATTTAACTTATATCAAGAGAGCTTCGATGAATTTATGTGTTATTCTTGTTTATGCTCTAACAGCTTTCTAAACATTAAAAAAAAACACATTTTGTGAGTCTTAGGTTATACATAGCCATATGTCTTTAACTGCCTACTTATAACCATTTTTAATTCTATCAGTTGCTTTTTTTTTTATATTTGAACTTTCTAGGGTATTTTGGTAACAACTGATTATTTGTTATGAAAAATACATATGGTGGCAATTTTCATACCTGATTTCTTTGCCTAATGTGCTCCCGTAAGCTGTGTAAATAGTTCTGACCCATACATTTAGGGAGGAAGGGGCACTTTAGGCTTCAAGCCTAAGGTGTACCAAACTACGCCACGCCACATCATTTCAATGCCAAACTAGCCTAATGTAGCATAACCACCGGAAACGCCTAGCCTAAACTAGCCTATGAATTTTTAGAGAGAGAGAGAGTAGTGGAAGAGAGAGAGAGAGAGAGAAATGGAAGAGAGAGTTGTGAAATGGGTTTGAAAATCGGCAAGGGAATGCCAAGATTGCTTGGCGAAAACACTAGCCGAAAACACTAGCCGAAACGAGACGGGCGGGTGTAGCCGAATCGGCTACCAAACCAATCTCATCTTACCAAGCCTGTCGCGTCCTCCCTTATATGTTCTTCTTCTGGCTATGTTACATTAGTTTAGAGTCACAAGTTTTAGCAATAACAATAAGTATATCTATATACATGCCAAATGGGTGATCACTAAAAGTTAACAACCCTAATTAGTTCAATTTGTTTGTAATGCTGTACTTTTTTCAAATATTCTTTAACTGAATTCAACTTAATTAGTTGTTGTGTCAACCATATTTTAACCATCTGACCTTAAGTCTTTGGTTTTTATCAATAACTTATATAACTTTCGTTTTACACTTGCATTTATAAAACAATGTATATAAGATTTATTCCCTGTTTCATAAACTTTAATAATGTTACTAAATCACAATGGATTGCGTTTATGTGCCATTTTTAACAAAATATGCTCTCCACCATGACTAGGTTAATCAGGATGGCTAGCTTACTTTACACGAGGTTGTATGTACAACCTCCAACTATAAAAGAAAAACTTTAATGACTTCTTTTGCTATGCATGTTGAATAAATATACAGTATCATTCCATATATTTCCTTCACAAATTGTACTCACCTACGCCGTTGTAGGACCATACCACACCATGCCAGACTTAGCAATTGAAGTAATCATTTTTGCATATCGCAATGGATGTTGTCAAATGTAATAGGGTATGCAAGGAATGGCGTGCGCTACTGTCAACGAAAGAGTTTAAACAAACCCACTGCTCCCCTCATCACTTCCAAGTAATCTAAGGACCTTGCTAATCCTGACTTCAGTTCAGACTGTTTTGGTACATTTTTGTTGGAAATCAAAGATAGAATTTCTATATACATAATTCGAATCCCCTACAAAAATTATTTTTTACCAATTTAATAGCCAAAATATGATATGTAGTTTTATAGTGATTCATGTATCCATAAAATCGTCCACCGTCTTTTATATTGTTGTTTATATGGCGATTCTTTGGTTTATTCTTCATTTCTCTTTGTCGTTTATATATTAGTTGTCTTGGCAATTTGGTATAAGAAAAAAATTATATAAATCTCGCAACATGCGTAAAAAAAATAACTACCCGTGGCACCGCGTGGGCTTTCACACTAGTAAGCCATTATTTTTTGGGATCATTCCTTGTGAGTTATAATTCTCATGAATTTATATTCGGCATAAATCAAAAATTTGATCATCCAATATTGATTTGGTTCAACTAAATGTTGGTTTAGATAATGCATTACACTGTTTCACGATCTTTGGTTGTCATCTTTGTGTCATATCAGTATCCCCTCCCATTCTTCACCTTCATCTCTCACGTCCTCCAAATCTTGATCCCTCTCCCTCTTTTATATTATAAGAAAAATTGAATTATTTTACCTTTCTAACATGTAACTCGTATCCCCTGTTGTTTCCAGGATGTAAAACTGTGTCAAGTAACATCAATGTTACATTGTCAACAACGATCACCAACATTGGAAAAACTCTTAAACAAAAGAAATAAAAAAAACAAATAATAAAACCGAACGAAAAGTAGACGTATAAAATTGAACCATGCACGCCTGATATGGTGTGTTAATACGCAAAAGTTAGACCGAAACATAAAACACAACATTGTTGGTATACTGGAAAAAATAGAGGTAAAACATCAAACCACATACGCACGTTGCGGCGTCTTAACTCGAAAAACTTAAACCGGGCATAGAACGAAAAATTTGTAAAAGATGAAAACTATATGAGACCAGAGATGAAAGTAAAAAAAAAATCTTTGCATAAATGTAAAAGAAAAAAACTATTAGGGTTTAAAGTAATATAAAACGATACAATCTACCATGCCTGAAGTACAAATCATAATGTATAATATAGTTTCTGAATAATAATAATAATAATAATAATAATAATAATAATAATAATGTAAGACCCTAATCCGTAAACACGCGATTAACTTTAAAACTTACGGGTTTTGGTCTTAATGAATAACACTCCCGATTAAAACTTTGGTAATTAAGAAAACCAAACTAAATGAAATCTCATGTATAAATGGTCCTAACCAACTCAACGTTATAGTTACTAAAAACATGTATAAAAGATTTCGTTTTAATCGGGGAATTCTATTGCGGAAGCTTTCGAGCGTTCGGGTGTGTTCGGCTCTCCTCGTGACTTGATCCTCGCTCCGGGACATCCAACGAATATACACCTAGCACCATTACACAAGGAATGGTTAGTGGGATTGATAATAGTGCATTTAGATTAGTTAATATGCTAATATGTATCAAACGGATCGAGTATGGTCAAATGACCAAACAAACAAGTTTAGAAGATGTCCGTCGTAGGTTACGGCCATCAAGTCTCCCTTTCGGGTGTTCAAAGGCTTGTGTCGTTTTTCATCCAAATCTACTCAAAAGGTTGAACGGCCATTCACTCTAGGTGAACGGTCGTTCACTGGGCCAAAACACTTTTTGACAATTCTAAAAACATAAGAATCATATTGTCATCCCATTGGGCACTTATTTAACTTAAAACATAGACCGGTTTGTCTCATTATAACCCGGTTCTTAGATTTAAGTGTTTATATCGATTTTACCCAAATTGACCCGTTAAGGTCATGGGTTATACGAAATGATATTTGACCACCCAAAAGCATAAGGGTCATATTGTTAACTCGTTGAACGCTTGTTTAACTAAATTTATCTGGACTGTTTCACTATGACTCGGATCTTAGTTTTAACCTTTAGTAAATCTTTCAATTTAGTCATCCATGGCGACACTACTTGCCATTGTTTTCAACTTAATAACTTATCTGAATGCTTCTAAGCCCTCACGGACATGGTTTGATTACAAAACCATAATTTAACTATGGCTTTAGCCATACTTGGCGCCAATGCGCGCATTAAGCTTAGTTAGAATAATACTTACCGAATTGGCCTTCACACCTCTTATGGGTTGTTTTTTTAATTGAATTCAATTTGCTTAAAGGCTTTTATCTACTACGGACTTACCGGGTGGCGTTGACCCATACCTTGCATCCATTGTGATTACTTAGGCATCGAGTGCCCGATTTCCAAGTATTCTCCTGCATACATTCTAGATTAACCACATTAGTCTCTCGAGACTTAATGGGCGATATATTTACCATTGGACCCGTTAACCACGAGATTCGTAAAGCTTAGAATACCGGCTTCGAATGCCGGGTTCCAATGATGAGAAAGATCACCATTTGACCCATTAAGGCTCATGGTTTATAACACTTTGACATTCCAACCTTTGACTATGAGGAAATAGCAATCCCACTTGACCCATTTATAATTTGCATAGTTTCCTTATTAGTGTGATTTTTATCAAAAATCTTGAGTTTAGACTCTTGCTTACCACTTAGTTTTATTTATTGACCAATTGAAGATTTCCATCAATTGATCAACACACTTCGATTCCTTTATTACAATCAATCATGTTTTGACATGAATTTGCATGATCTACCCGTTTAATGGGTTTCACCCCTTGGGGTCATACCTTTGTCTCACATCAAAGTTTAAAGACCAAAGTATACAACACTTAACCCATGTTCATAGTCTAATAGTGTAAGTAAACTTACCTTGTATTTCACCTTCATTTCCTTGCACTTAAGGCTTGTATTCGCTTGACCCGTTTGCTTGTTGATTCATTCTTTCCAAGCTTGCACCTAGCTTGACAAGATCAACCTTCACTATACTCATAAGATTAATCAAGTTAGTCATCACGTCCAATAACTAACATATCTCATGAGTTATTCACACCATTTCATCTAAGTTTGAGTTTGGGTCAGTTTGACTCCTAAAAGTCAAACTGTCCATAAACATATTCATGTAAACTAGCTTAGGCAATGATGCACACAAGTATTAAGCTTTCATTCCCTATACACATCTCATCCAAAACAACATTTAGTGTTGAGGAAATGGGTATCTAGACAATCACGTGTGTTAAGTTCATAAAACACTTTATTTTCACTGCTGCACTTTTTGCGCAGCGGCTGTTCGGGTTGCTTTTACCCCTTCTAAACCCTATAATCTGATTTCGACTTTCAAATAAGAAATGTGCTACGTTCAAAGAGCTTTCCAGGCATATAAAGAACGCCTCCTAACGATTTTTCTATGAGTTTATATGAATATTTTAAGATCAGGTCAGAAACATAATTCCGACCAAACAGCATTGCTGTCAAACCAGAAATGTCCACTTTACATGCTGTTTTGACCCACTAAAACTCAGAATTAGCTTCTCATAACTAAATATGAAATGTAATATGTGCAACAAGCTTTTCAACGATATAAGGCTCGTCTTCTAACTCCTAATAACGAATGAGATATGGCCTTTACAAGATGACTATCTAAGGCTGTCAAAAGTGACGAATTTCATACAATTTTACACCATTTGACTTAATTCAAGTTTCATGTAGGCATTTTATCAAACACTTCATGTGCACCCTTTTTGCAAGTGAATTCTAAGCCTTATGGACTTCTCAAGCTTTACCATTTATCTAGCTAGTCATCAACAATTGATCACCTTGATTTCTAACACATTTACAAAGCATAAAGATAACAACTTATGCAAGATTTCACCACATCCTTGTAGGGTTCATACCTAGGGTCAAAACCCACTTAACATGAGCATACAACAATCTAATTAGCACATGAATCAAGCATAGCCTTATGTATTATCATAAATTATGGTTCCTTTAGTGTCTATCAACACATCTAGAAACCTTTTTCAATTCTTGATTCACGTTTTCACATAACCCTAGTTTCATCATCTTCTACACAAGAGTGATTTAGATGAAATAAAAAGTTATAAGGTTACCTTGTGATGATTAGAACACCAATTTAGCAAGAATTTCATCATGCATTGGCAAGAACCCTTGATTTGGCTTGGATTGCACAAGATTTGTGAGTAGTAGGTGTGATGTGTGTGTTTTTGGGTGTGGACATCGACTTCTGCTTATGAATGTCGACCCACCCCTTTTTACACAATATACCCTCATCTCAACTTTAGCCAATTAACATATTTAGTCCCTAAAGTAAATCCCCAAGTTTATTAGATTAAATGACCACTAGGTTGGTCTCGTGTATTGAGTTTTAGCCTCGTTTTTATCCGTCAACTAAAACATCCACCATTAAATTCGCTTTTGATACTTTATCAATTATGCCTAATGGCGTATTTAGGCAAAACAAGATTTCGGGGTGTTACAAATAATAATAATAATAATAATAATAATAATAATAATAAGTAAAACTAATTTTAAAATAATGATAATTAAATTAAGGGAAATTAGATTTTAACACCCTGAACTATTGACAATTGGTCGCTAACTTACGGAACTACAAAATTGAAAAACATCGCACTGTACATTCAACTTATTGGCCCGTATCACCCTCAAACTAACCATGGTTAATTTTTGCTGATGTGGCATGGTGACGTGTCCATTTTGCTGACGTGGCATGGTGACGTGTCCATTTTGTTAACGTGGCATGAGAATTGGATTTTAACACCCTGAACTTTGACTGTTGGTCGCTGACGCACTAAACTACAAAATTGATGGATTTGAGCTTGGTTCAAGAGTTTCAAGTCTGATTATTCTATTTTCATCATTCCCAGTCATTATCTTTGTCTTTTGTAGTTCGATAATTTGTATTGTTCGGTCATTAGGTTCTTTGTATCATTGGAACCAGTAATCACCATGGAAGGCTGGAGCCTAGAACCAATTAAGTTGGCGTGGGCTTCGAAATGCATCTGGCCTAGTCCTTAAGTTATGGTTCAGCAATATGGATGATCTCGGGGCGGTATCGGTACCAACCGATCCCGAAAAACCGATACCGAAAACACCCTAAACCCAATACCGATACCGAACACATACGATACGGTATCGGTATTGGTTCGGTATCGGCACGGTACCAGTATTTTACCTTAAAATACTGATACCATACCGATATTGATAATACCAAACTGAAAACCTCTAATTGTGGGTACCGATACCTATACCGAACACCCTCGGTTCGGTATCGATTCGGTACGGTACGGGACGGTATCGGCATCAGCTCTATGTTGTGTAATGGTATATATAATAATGTTAATTTTACTCTATTTTAGACCAATAATACCATATTATTCACTTGTGATTTGCGATTTGCCCATGTTTAATCTTAAAACATCCCTTCTAAAAAACATATGTCTCTGTCAAGTAAGTTAGCAATACCTTAGAGCATTCAAGTAGCATCTTGATATTTACGTGAGTGAGTTCTTTATATTATAATATTAATTACTATTTTAATGTTGGCTCATATGAATGATCAAGTGCCTTTGCTTGAGTTTTATGAATAAACTAGATTTATACCTTGGAAATGTCCCGGCGTTAAGAAATCTAATATGACATATCAATTTTACATACGAAATAGATTGATGCGTTTTACAGTTACACGCAGGAAAGTTTCGAGTAGCACCTAACCTAAAACAATTAACAATGTATCTCCAATGTTAACGTCTAACCTTAAACAACGTATAACTCTAATATTAAAACCTAACCTAAAACAATGTACAACTCCAATGATAACACCTGTTGTAAATAGAATTCATATTTACTGGTTTGAACATAATTAATGACTTGCCTATACATCATTAATGAATAATCTGAACACTTTGTGTTTTTTTTTCGGTATGAACAAAATCCCACAAAAAATAGTTGTTTTTTGTCTCCGTTTTTTATATATCACTATGGTACTCGTTGGAAAAATAATAAAACGCTCGTTAATTTGGTCGTTTTTTTCTCCGTTTTTTATATAGCACTATGGTTCTCGTTGGAAAGATAATAAAACGATCGTTAATTTGGTGTAAATTTTTCTTTAAAAAATCTCGTATATAAAAGATCTTAACGTTTAAAAATTATGGGAGGACAGATGAGAGAAATAAATCTAATTTTGTTTTTAATTTTTTTTTCCTAAAATATCTCAATGCTACATGGCATCCTACATGGCACTCTTTTAGGAAAGAATGACTATATGAGTGTCATGTATGATTTAGCCCTTTGAAATATATATATATATATATATATATATATATATATATATATATATATATATATATATAGGGTGAGGTTCCTGTACAAAAGCTATATTTCGTGAGAAGTGTGAGAAGGATTACAAATTGATATTTAGGCATCAATTTTTGAACTTATTCATGATGTTTTGGATTGTTTTGCCTAGAAAAACACCAAACATAACAATTAAAAACAAAAAACAATGTATTTTAGGCTTAAAACTTAAAACACCATGCTAAGAACATTAAACATTGTGTTTTAAGTGTTAAGTAGTGTGTTTTAGTTGTTTTTTAAATTTAATAACTATAATACATTGCATTGTGTTTTAGATTGTTGTGTTTAGTGTTTTTCAAGTTAAAACATCTAAAACATCAATTCAAAATCCAAAACATGATGCCTACATGTCAAATCTTAATCCTTCTCACACTTCTCACGAAATATATCCTTTGTACAGGAACCTAAACCTATATATATATATATATATATATATATATATATATATAGGATTTGGATCATTTGAGAACCACTATTTAGGGAGAGAACCAAAGAACCAGTGTGAACAGGTGGCATTTTTGTAAATATGAAGGTGTCTACAAAAAACCCCTCCATCAAAAAAATAAAAAAAAATATAAAAAAAATTATATAACCTAAATAAGTGAAAAAATAAAAAAATTAAAAACACCAAAATGATTATTTTGCATTATTAATTCGAAAAAAAATAAAAAAATAATAAAAAAAATAAAAAAATGGCTTGTGACGTCATATGACGTCATCCTGATGCACATGTGCATTTCACTGTTATATATACAGAAATACACCGTATGCACATGTGCATTTCACTCTTAAATCGCACTTTTGAATGAATTGTCAATTACCATAACTAAATGATTATTAAATGGACGCGATATTATATATAAGGGGTCAAAATGTTTATTCAATGATCCATAAACGGCGCAAAGTGAGATAGAAAATACACGCAAACTCGTCAATTGTTTAGTCATGCATATTATAACATAAATTTAAAATAAAACACATGTAGGACAACAAACATGAATAAAATTAGAACAACTCTATATAAGAATTATAAAATAAGAAACGTTTATCCCATGCACATGTGCGTTTTCACTAATATTCCACATGTGCACTACCACTCACTATACGATACTACCTGACTTAACACGTTGGAATTCATAAAGTAAACATACTAAAGTGCTCATAATTTACAACTAAATTTTGTCTTCACTTTCTCCATTGTTTCTTTCGCATCGTTCATCAATGTTAGTTTCCGCACGTTCGCGTCTGAAAGGACTATATATTCTAGTAGCATACTTTATTCTGCTATTGTTATCTTGCTGTGTTGCACCTCTTCTTGAATGTTGAACCCATATTCAAATGGTTTACTCCTTTGCCATGTATACCTGCATGTGTCTTATGACAAAAGTTCCACAATGAGTAACGTTTTATGTTATTCCTCACTTGATCTCCTTCATTGCTGGGTAGACACGTGGTACGCATTTTGCCATCAAATGACCAACATTGTGCATATACCTAAACAACATGTGCTTCTGCAACAATAATGAATCATAAACTTGTATTAATACCTACATACACGGTTACAAAACAAAAATAAAATAAAATAATTTTTTGACACATATGTAATAAATTTATTTTTCCAATAACTTGTATTGCATATGTGCATTAACGTTATTTTTTTCATTACCACATAACATATACACATATGCTTAGAATGAGTGACTGTAATGATGACAAGAATTAAATCTTAATGCACATGTGCATTAACATTAATTTTATCATTACTATATAAATTATGCACATGTGCATCAATATAAATGACATTAATGATACATAACATATACACATATGCGTTAGAATGAGTGACTGTAATGATAACAAGAATTAAATCTTAATGCACATGTGCATTAACATTAATTTTATCATTACCATATAAATTATGCACATGTGCATCAATATAAATGACATTAATGATACGTAATGCAATATATCCATAATGTAAAACAAACAACAATACAACCAATTTATGCTACTCACGAAATTCATCTAATTAAAAATGCCCTTTTTTTCCTACCTTTTTCTGCTTGCTATTTTTTACTTTAGAGCCTGACACACAAATACAAACACTCAGTTACCACAAAATCAACATTAATAAATTAATACAGTACGATGTACGATCAACCCCATCTCATTATACAACATAATCAACATCAATAAAAGTAATAAAAATATAGTTGTACCGTACAACTATGAAAGCACAATGTACAAGTATGAAGCTGTACCGAACAAGACATACCTTGGAGTGGAAACAACAGCAGCAGTAGCAACACCTTCATTACAAAAAATGTTATACAAACTTCTTTGTTTGTTTGACAATTTCCTTATACCCAACCAAAGTTGACTTGGTGTAACGCGTGTTCGCATCGGATGCCAATTTGCTTTTTTCATAACATTCTTTTGATTTGTCTTCACTGCCACCGCTTTAACCGTCATTTTTCACCGTCACAATATGTTTCCGCTTATTTGACCTCGTTTGAACCTTTCTTCTTAAATCTATATCTGCATATAGGATAATTTGTGTGTTTAAACAATCAACATTTAATATTTCACAAGAAAAATTGCGCATATGCACATGTGCATTTCTATATAAATGTACTAAATAAATAATACCAACCTGATTCAACTTTTTGATAAACATTCGTGACATTATCAGCTTCCGCTTCTGGGATATCAAACGGAGCTCGATTATAAAATAAATAAAGAACATAACTTATACAGGGAACAAAGGAATATCAAGTACATTCGGACTAAATAAATAATGCCAACCTGAATCGACTTTCTAATCAACAATCGTGTCATTATCTTCACTTGCATCCGGTAACCTTTTTGTTCCTTTATCCCTCGATTGTAATACAAATGTTAGTTTCTTTGATGTTTTTCCCCATCTCTTAGATACAATCAATAAAAATGCATAAGAAAACCGATTTTTCAACCTAATTGCACATGTGCAACAACATTACTTTGTTAAATACAAGAAAACAAATGCACACGTGCATTATTGTTAATGGACTAATTATACAAGTATGTGTTTTAATATTACTTTTAACATTATAAACTACGTTTTGCACATGTGCATATCAGAAAATGGCAACTCGTCCAAAACACAAATTATCCTCCTAACCGAGTGCGTGCAGGACCATTTACTTCATTTAATAAACAACCTAAACATAACTTCCTATCCTATCTCAATAACAAACACATAAGTCCTAAATCATTAAATACTACAATCTTACACAGATCATTCACCTAGGTCCACAACCAATCAAATTCAAATTAATTTATAAAGCAAAATTAAAGCAAACATGAGATAAGATATGGACCTTTTATTTTGTTGCTTTAATTACACCTTTAACCTTTATGAGAATGCCATCTTTGTTGTTGCTTCCTGTAAGCTTCATACGATTCAGGCAATTCACACCTGCACTCACAGACAAAATATAGATAACATATAGCACACATATACTAAATCCAATCCAACAATTTATAAATCAGTGATCAAACTTTGGCAACATAGTCAATCTCAGCGAACTTGAACGCATTACCGAGGCATCGGAAGAGAGGAGACACGAGAGAACTACTCACCTTCACAAACCCAAACCACCTTCGACAACCCAATCCCTCTTCTCTGAAACCCGACACCATCCTTAACCCACGACTCCTTCACCCTCTGTTTGGGTTTAAAGTAGTGAGAGATAGGAGACAGTCCGTTGTACTTGATGCAGCAAGATAGCTGATGGATCTGGTCGATCCTTTGTTTGGGCTTAAACTACTCATCTGGTCGTTGTACTTATGCTGGTGATGGTTCATGTTTCACCTTTCAGTTTAAGATGGTGACGGATCGATGGAATCTCCGATGATGAAAGTTAGATCGATGTAGTCAGATGATGGATATGGATTTTTTTTTTACAGAGAAGAAAGGTAGAAAAAGAAGGGAGGTAGAGGATGAAGATAAAGATAGGGTTGTTTTATTTTGGGTTGAGAGTTATTTACAATAATGCCACATGTTCACATTGGTTCTCATGGTTCTCACAATAAAGTTGGTTCTCGTATGATCCTTACCATATATATATATATATATATATATATATATATAGGGGATAGTTAAAATAAAAACCCACCTAAATTGAAAAAACCTTGTAAACTTCATCTACACCATCCATTCTACTTGATCAATAGTCATGATTAAAAGTTAATATTATATTGGTACAAGATGACAAAAAAGGTTAGAAGGGTAATTTGCACCTTCTTCTCTCTCCATCAAATCAATCATACCTCTCTCTCTCTCTTTTCTCTCACCAATCTTCTCTTTCCAACATTCTCTCTCACACTTTTTTCTTGACAAAATCAGAATTTTTAGTTTATTAAAAAAACTATTTTATTTATCAATCAGATTCACAGATTCATAAAAATTGTTCCAGCACCAGTGTTGTTACGTACGTAAAATCCGTCACGACAGTTTTATATTAATTTAGAAAAATCCTGACCTGTTAATTTTTTTATTACAACATGTTTGTTTTGGTTTTACTGTACCAGCACCAGATTTGTTGCATACGTAACGAAAGGTCCATATGGTTATTTTTTATATTTACAACTTTTAAGATTCATATGAAATTAAGATTCAGCTGACAACATGAAAATTATATTACAATGAAACTGTTCTGGGATTGTAACATATGTTAAGATTCAACAGCTGATATCATTTTTGTTAAGTAGTACTACATTGCATTACATTACAAAAAACTTGCAGAAAACATACTGCTAAAAAAAGCGATACATCATATTGTTCATCTGCCTAAAACATACTACTCAAGAAATATATTACAGTGAAACTGTATCAACAAACAAAACATAGAATTAAAGATTCATACCCCACCCTTGCATGCAATAACCCCGACATCCCGCACTGCAACCAACAGTAGCTGACGGCATCCGATAACCATACTTTGCATAAAAAGCCCACTGTTCCTCAGTATAACCTATACCCTCCCATTCAGCCCTAATACGCCTACCTTCCGGATACGTGAACGGCAGCACGGGTTTGTTAAGTTTAGGTTCATATGGTTCTTCATATTCAGCCCCTAGGTCTGATTCGTAACCAACCGCCCATTCAGGTGTGTGATTTACATCGTGCACATCATCCTCCGGTGTCATATAGTCTTCTGGTGGCGGATATTCTTCGGGAAGACGTAATCAAAGGCCCATTCCAATCGAAATCTTCATCACTTTCAAACCCACCGTCCGCCTGCACTACGGGTATAACCGGATCTAATGGCAGAATGTACGGGCCAACGGGGGCGGCGGGTTCATGTTCGGCTGCAACAGGAGGGATGTCCAATCCAACCGGTGGGGGTGGTTCAGGTACAATTGCAATGTCCGGTTCATTTTGGGGTGGCTCGTGTACAATTGAGATGAGATGGTGACGGGCCTCAAAAACCTCCCAAGGCGGAGTGCTGGGCTTGGAATCCATGCTTTGACTAAAAACAGGACCTGTAACGTATGTTATAGCAGAGTAAGTGTGGACATTGGAAATATGAAACAAGGAAAAAAAAAATATTCTCTGTTAAAAACATATAGGTAACAGAAAAAACTAATACATGCAAAAAACAAAAACAAAAAAATCTATAACTAAAGGTGGAAAAAACACGATTGTTACATGTGTAACAGGGTTTTTTCTGGAAACACAGACAAACTTCTGTAGTCTGCACCCAGCATCCATTTTTTGCTGGTATAGAATGCAAACTTTGACTGCAAAACAGATACGCTACACACGTAACACCCGACCTTAAAACAGAAGAAAACACCCCTAAAAAACTAAAATCACAGAGAAAACACAAATTACAACGTTCTGAAAATTCATTCTGGAAACAAAATACCAACACATTTTCTGTCTTTAGTTATAGATAAGACTATATCAGAAAACACAAAAAACAGACATTTTCTGTAAATAAGACATAGGTAACATAAAAAAACTCATACATGAGAGAAGAAAAAAAAAATACAGGCATGGTGCAAGAACACACGAGTATTACATGTGTAACAGGAAAAACACAGACAACACTTATCTAATCTGCAGTGAATAGAGTTTGATATGCTAGAACACAGAAACCATAATATATTTTTGAAAAAAAAGATATGCTACACACGTAACAGTCTAACTAAACACAAAGATTATACGAAAGTATAGACGATAAAAAAACCATAACTTAACTTGAATTCTCAACGCTAGGCTCCAAAGACATATAAGTGTTCGATTACACTCAGAAAAATTACTATTATTTTACTATTATGTTCTAAACCTAAATGACTTTATATTATACTAGTGGGGAACCCGCGCTTCGCGGCGGGGTAATAGCATAACAACGTTATAAATAATAGTCATCTGAATTTTAAAGAAACACATAAGAATTATTTCGTTTCAAATTATAAACTGTAATAAGTAAAGTTATAAAACAATTAAGTTTTTATTTTTTTTACATTATAATTGGTCAAATGCTATAATGTTTTATCAAGAATCGTAGTAACCTAAAGATATGTTTACACAATATTAAATTTTGTGAATTGTTATGGTTTATTTGTTTTCTGTACTCAAGATCATTACTCAGCTTCAAAATCCTTGCCATTTTCATGCTCCAAATAATTGAGTTCAAATACATAATTTTATAATTTAGTATTTGTGCAATCAACTACATGTTATACTTGTGATCAGAACTGCAAGTTACCTTTGATTGTATGTCGACGATGTGTTTCGAGACCGATATAATAACACTAAATCCAACTTTTTAGTTACAAACAGTCAGTAATCATTAATCAAATTTTGAATGAGAGATTAACTTGACATACTTATATATTATATTTATGAGAGAATTAGTTGACTTTAATTATTAGGTTCTTAGTTATGATAATATGAACTTTAATTATGAGAATATGATAATATGGTATATGTATATATATTTTATGCAAGTTTTAAAATTTGTAACATTGTCTCTTTAGACTTCTAAAGTTGTAATTAAAATATTGAAAAAAATCGCAAATGTTACCTTCTTAAGTCGAATACATGTCTGATGTTGAAGTTATGACAGGTGAAACCAAGATGATGATCTTATTCAATGATCTTGCGAGTGGTCGGGATAGCGGTCACTGACGGAGACAACGACCTACACTCAAGGATCTAGCGTCGATGGTGGTTCACTGGTGAGACAGGTGAATTCAAAATTTTGATTGTGGTAGTAGTGGTTTGTTGGTCACACTGGCAAAGCTCGAAAAAGAAGACAAAGGTTGTACGTTGAGGATGTGTTGCGAGACCGATATAATAACACTAAACCCGAGTTTTCATTTACAAACAACCATTAATCATTAATTAAATTTTGAATATGACCATGTGTAATGGTTCAAGCCCTTTAGGGGCATTTATTGCCACGTGGATGCCACATAAGCAGGATCATTTTTAGCTAAAAATGGTGTAATGGTTCAAGCCCCTTCATGCCTCTTTAATCATTATATAATTTAATATTTTGTAATTTTTTTATTCAATCACTAAGAATTAAAAAAAAATTTAACACATGTAAATCTTTCATAATAATAACAGGGTTCTCGTTTTATCCTTTTTTTAAATATATTGCACTACAAAACAAAGTGGCTTGTTGGCTTTATTCTACCAAAAAAAAAAACAAAAAGGTTTCCCTTGCAGATCAACACACGCACTTTTTTTTTTTGAACGGCAAATTTCTACACCCTATGGGACTTGAACCCATGACCTCCCCCTTAGGTGTTCCTAGAAGCTTTGCTTCTACCATTGGGCCACCAACCCAATGGCAACACACGCACTTACACCCTTCCTCTCTCTATCCATTTCTTTCTCTTTGTTCTACACCTTTCCCCTCCCTGACCTTCCGACAAAGATCCGTAACTTGTTCATCGGCGCCATTGATCAACACCCAACCCTTGTTTTCCCCTTCACGATCACCTCCACATAAATAATCGCCGGAAAATGCGACTCAAGTTATTTGAAGTTTGGCCGGAAAAAAAGGCCGGAGAAACCAGGGTTTCCACCACTGATATATGCCATATTTAATGTCCAAGGGTAGCATATACAACGGTAATATCTGATTTTGTTAAAATTTTCGAGGTGTTCCTGTGGCGTTATTGTAAAAACGCTCCCCCCACATCACGCCCCTAAAACGCCCGGAGGGCCGGTGTGGATGGCGTTTTCCGGCGTTATTTATGTGCAAAACGCCCCATTACAGGTGGTCTAAGAGATCAAATTGACACACCTAGATTAGTTGATTTTAATTGTTAGGCTATTACTTATAATAATATGAACTTTAGTTATGAGAATATGATATTATGGTATATGTATATTGTATTTATATGAGTCTAATATTTATTGTTTAGAAATTTTAATAAATAATGTATTTAATTAGAAGTTTATTAAATAATGTATTTAATAGAAGTTTATTAAATAATGTATTAATGTGTCTTAAACTTTGAGGTAAATTACAATAGTGCCCTCCTTAAATAAAGTTAAATTACCTTCATGTCCATCTAGGATGCATTATATAGTAGTATAGATTAGTGGTTTTCCATAATCAACCATCCCAAAAAAAAAATCTTTTTCGATGGTTTCATTTACAAAAAAATATTAATAAAAAGTCTAAACTTGATTATTATAATTTATCAGAAATAGAATTTAACAAACAGGGGCATTTTTCAAAAATAGAAATTCACATTTGTGTTTGTATAAAAAAACAGAAGTGATTAAACAAACAAAAAATATAGAGATCAGTTGGGAAAAAGAAAGGGAACAAGTGGGTTTATGGAGACTAGTATTACATGAACATAGATTTTGATTCCAACTTAGTAAAAAAAAATCAAACATAAAAGCAACATGGAAGGAGATACAAAGATGGAAATAAACAAACACATCAAAATACCTGGTCGTCTCTCCGGTTGTCTTCTCCGGTTATCTTCTCCGGTCGTCTTCTCCGGTGGGCTTCTCCGACGGTGTTGCCCGGTCACCACCGATCGTGGTGTTGGTTGTACAATGATGCTGATGACGTGACGATGATATTGTTGGAGGTTGGAGATGACGATGATGGAGGTTGGAGATGACGATGATGGTGTTGGTGGTTCAAGCTTAAAAAAAGACCAGAGAAAGAGAGGATGAGGGGAGAGGGTAAGGGGGAGGGAAGATGAAAATTTGAAATGGGAGAGAGAAAGAAAAGTTTATATATGTGGTGGGTTGTGCTAAATTACCAAAATAACCTTTCCTTAATAAAAAAAACAATAAACTTTATGGACTATGTGGAGCAATGTGTCCACTCATTGGGTTTGCAAGAGTTTCTTCAAAATTTGAAGAAACCTAGGAAATTAATCTAGACCATTGATCTAAAGTGATCAATGGCCTAGATTGATTCTACATTATTTTAATACATTTATTTAAGAAAATGACAAAAAGGGCAAAAGAATAAAATGCCATTTTTCTGAAAAATCATCTATGACAAGTTGACCTGACATATGTCACATCATCTCTCTCATACTTTTGTGACTATTGTTCTAAATCTGTCAGGACGTCGTGTTACATATGTAACATATGTAGTGTTGCATATGTTAAAATTGCACAGACTCTGGTCTCATATGTGATGTCTTGTTGTATACATTAAACTCATATGTGATGTCTTGTTGCATACGTTAAAATACGTATGTGATGTGTTGTTTGCATACGTTAAAACTTTACAGAACAAAAACATTCAAATGTACACATGCTAAAAACAATTTTTTTATCAAGATTTTTTCTTACAAATGCTAAAAAACAATAAAAAATGGTCATGACAAACAACAAATGCTAAAAAACTATCATAAATAAAAAAAAATTTGTCTACGCTTCATTCATGATAATCATCTTCATCTTTAATGCAAAAAAATATGTTCACCTGCAAAAATTAAAACAAAATCATCAATTTACAAGTAAGCCCCCCCCCTCCCGGTCTTAACGTATGTTAGCCATCGTGATAAGTGACTTTTGTATTGATTAACATATGCAACTAGTGTTGAAAGTAAACATTGTTTTATCCATTTAGTTATCAAAGATTATCAAACTTAACTTAGGAGGAATGTTATAAAACTACATAGATGTGTAACATACGCAACTTAGTTATGTTTGTTAGAAACAAATGCAAACATAGATTTGATCCCATGATTAGTGACTTTTGTTTTAATTAATATATGCAACTGGTGTTGAAAGTAAAACATGTGTAACTCATGAAAAGTCAAAAAAATCAAACCTTTGAATCTGGTAAAAAAATCTGAAACTAATTTATACCAACTTAGTTATGTTGTTACATACAAAACAGACGCAACATAGATTTGATCCCATGTGTAACTCATGAAAGTCAAAAAATCAAACCTTTGTATCTGGTAAAAAAAATCAGAAACTAATTTATACCAACTTAATTCTGCTGTTACATACGAAACAGACGCAACATAAATTTCATTGTTTTATTAGTGACTTTTGTTTAATTAATATATCAAAAAAGGTTAATTAATATGTAAACTTACGTGTTAAGGTATGCTACCTACGTGTAATCCACACCAATAATATCACACTTTTCCAGGTGAATAACATATGTTAAGACGTGGAAAAAAAATCCATTATCCTTCTAACCTAGAATCTTTTCATCTAGTATGCATTCTTATATAGTGTATCATTTCTTCAACAGATTATTCTATCACAACTCACAGAAAAAAAGCATATATGATTATGATATATACCTTATAAACACTCACATCATGTCTAACTCACTTCACTTCAAGTACACACTGTAACATAAATTAATCAAAAAAATATATTCAGCAAAATATATATAAAAACACTAGACAGTTTAAATATAAACTTAAGTTTTCTTTGAAAGATGATTTTGAAAAACGAGGCGGTGAAAAGAGCCATAAAAAAACAAGAGTCAATAACAAAAATTAAATAAATAATGAAATAACATTAGAAATACCCCACTACCCACCTTGGTAACTGAATACACAGCATCCTTAAAAGATGATGCATCGAAAATAATCACATTTGAGATACCAAATCGTTACACCTAGCAGATATTATCTTGTTCATCACCTCCGATCGAACCCACCACAAAAACCAATCACCTTCTCTCAACGGTGAACCATCTCCGGTGAGAATAAGAGAGACCCAGTTGAGCAGGGATGAGGATTGAGGGGAGGAGATGGTGGCAGCCTTATCGGATTGGTTAGATGGTGGTGTAAATTTCTTGCTTCAGATATGTAATTACAGAATTTGTTTGCCGGTTAAAAAAAAAGATATGTAATTACAGAGAGAGAGAGATGAGAGAGGGAATAAAAATAATCAAAATTTGAAATTGGGAGAGAGAAATAAAGATTATATAGTGGCACATGTGTGAGGGATGTGGTTAAAACTACTAAAATAACCCTCCCCTAAGAAAAATGAATTAAATTCAATGGATGTGGAGCATTTTGGTCCACTAGATTGGTTTTCGGGAGTTTCTTCAGATTTTTGAGTTTTTTTTCTAAGACTAGAGGGAGTGGAGGGGGGGAAAGAGGGGGGTGAAGCGCCATGTGGCACTTGTGGGACCCATGTGGGGGGGAATTGTGGGAGTGGAAGGGGGGAAAGGGGGGTAAAGGAATAATATTAATTGTGTTAAAGTTAAATAAAAAAAAAGAAAAAAAATCACCCAATGAAAATAGGCCACCTCACCCATCCTTCTCCCCCCCCCCCCCCCCGCCCGGTGAATCCTCCCCGCCCACCCTCCCCGCCCCACCTTTCCCGCCCCTAGGGGGCGGTGTTCCCGCCCAGGAAAGGCTCCCCGCCCTCCTCTTCCCGCCCCACTCCCTCAAGCCTAAATACTAAGCATGCATATATATATTCAAACTAGCTTTTATCCCGGGAGCGTCTCGGGGTTGAAAAATATAACAATTTTAATAATACTAATACTAATAGTAATAATTACTCTTGTAATTAAATAAATAAATAAATAACCTTGCTATAAGGTGACACCATGTGTTGCAGTGTTGCGCGATTATTTCTCCTAGCTTCTCTTGATGAAGTATACCTATGCATCTTTAGAAGAGTAAAATTACAATGAAAGCATGGCGATTGGGCTGAATTTCAACATAGTAGATAAGAACCTGGTTTAAAAGAAAAAAACATGATTAATGAATAACCTGAACACTCTGTGTTTTTTTTCCTGTATGAACAAAACCCCACAAAAAATAATCGTTTTTTTTCTCCGTTTTTTATATAGCACTACGGTACCCGTTGGAAAGATAATAAAACGCTCGTTAATTTGGTGTAATTTTTTTCTGTAAAAAATCTCGTACATAAAAAATATTAACGTCTAAAATTTATGGGAGGAAACATAAGAGAGAAATTTAAATTTGTTTTTAAATTCCTTTTTTTTCTAAAATAGCTCAATTTAATTATAGTAGATTATGTTTTATATTATTATTTGTTTTTTTTTAATTTGCCACATGGCATGACACATGGCACACTCAAGACAAAAAATGTCTCATTGAGTGCCACGTCATTAAAATTGCTTTCTTTTATTATATACTAGCTTTTTATCCCGGGAGTGTCTCGGGGTTGAAAAATATAACCATTCTAATAATACTAATACTAATAGTAATCATTATTACTCTTGTAATTAAATAAATAAAAAAAAATAACCTTGCTATAAGGTGACACTATGTGTTGCAGTGTGCGCGATTCTTTCTCCTAGCTTCTCTTGATGAAGTATACCTATCCATCTTTAGAAGAGTAAAATTCCAATGATAGCATGACGATTGGGCTAAATTTCAACATTGTATATAAGAACCTGATTTAAAAGAAAAAACATGATTAATGAATAACCTGAACACTTTGTGTTTTTTCCTGTATGAACGAAACCTCATAAAAAATAGTCGTTTTTTTTCTCCGTTTTTTATATAGCACTATGGTACTCGTTGGAAAGATAATAAAACGCTCGTTAATTTGGTGTAATTTTTTTCTTTAAAATATATATATTATATATATATATATATATATATATATATATATATATATATATATATATATATTGCAAAGGGATTAATTCTACATGTCATACTCTTATGCAATCTCTCCTTTGAGATATGCCACATAGGATGTGATGTGGCAAGTGTAAACCAATTAAAAAAAAGAATAAATATGATTTAACCTAATCTATTATAATTTTTAACCTAATCTATTAAATACCTAATCTACTAAATCTAAATATTAAAACTTTATTATTTTTACTCTCATGTTTCCTCCCATAAATTTTAAACGTTATCTATTATAATTTTAACATAATCTATTAAATACCTAATCTACTAAATCTAAATATTAAAACTTTATTATTTTACTCTCATGTTTCCTCCCATAAATTTTAAACGTTAATATCTTTTATATACGAGATTGTTTAAAGAAAAAAATTACACCAAATTAACGAGCGTTTTATTATCTTTCTAACGAGTACCATAGTGCTATATAAAAAACGGAGGAAAAAATGACTATTTTTTGTAACCCGACAGGTATTGTGTCGGGTTTGGGATTAGTTTAAAAAAATTGTGGGTTTGGGTCGGGTCTGGGATTAGGTGATACCCGACCCGATTACCCGAAACAACATACCCAAATACCCGAACTATATACTCATGAATTTTTTAACGCATCACATAACCCTTAGACTAATGCGTTCGATATTTCAATAATTAACTTTTTTTTCTTATTTCATGTTAGTTCTTTTTAGAATGATCGATTACAAACTTCCGAATTCATTTGTAATGGCACTAGATTTATACACCGGCGCAGAGATTCGTATTTTTTTATATTTGAATATGATAATTTATGGCGGAGATTTGTTTAAAATAATAATAATAATATATTTTACTATGCCATATTAGATATTTCAACCCGGGACGCTCCCGGGATAAAAACTAGTCTCGTATATAAAAGATATTAACGTTTAAAATGATGGGAGGAAACATTAGAGAGAGAAAATCTAAATTTGTTTTTAAATTCTTAAAGAGATTAGGGTTAGATAAGTGTAGGAGAATGGATGAAAACAAAATAAAAAAATAAATTAAAAACGTTCACCTCAATGTGACACGTGGCACATTCAAAGGAGGATTGAGGCATCCATTTAATGCCACCTCATCAATATTCAATTCTTTTATTATAAGTTATAGATAGATTATAGATTATAGATATAGATTTTTTTACAATAAGATTATTATTTTGGTATTATTAAAAAAGGTTTCTCGCGTAACAAGGTACTCGCATATAACCAAATACACATGTTGGATTTTGTATTTGTTAGAACAAAAAAGTGAAAAAGTATATTATTGTCGTAAATTATTGTTTATATGTTAGTTATTAACGATATGAAATAACAACATAACTTTTATAAGTGTGTTGATTTGTTTAATTTTCTTTATTTCTCATCAAATGAACCAGACAAACAACCATCAATCTAATCGAATAAACTGAACTGATAAACCGAAAACCATTTGGTTAATAAAATAAACTAACTGATGACTTCGGTTGAAGATAATAATCAAACTGAACGAACATGCAAACCATGATAGTGTATGTGTTTTCTCGCCGTATCGCGTCGGCACCAAAGTAGTAATCAGTTAAACCATAAAATTTAAGAAAGCTACATACAATCACTCATCCATTCCATTTTATATCTTTATACCTTATCCATATATTTTTAAGGGAAAACTAAAATGAGTTATTAACTTATTATATTTAAGAAGTATTAAAGCAAAAACTTAAGTTTTTGTGGATAAGAAGCAGGGATGTAGAAGAGTATTAAAAAAGTGAACGACATATTTATGGAATGGTTTTTTTTAGAGCGGCAACATATTATTTAAAAAAAAAAAACTAGACTATCAAAAAGCTAGGCTAGACAGCGGAAAAAAACCTAGTTTTATACAACGTCAAAACATATAATGTTAATGTTTTGATGATGTTAATGATATGAACTCTCTAGTATGTAAATGCTCGTACAACTATACAAGGACCAATACCAAGAACAAAAGGACCAAATAAAAAAAACGAATAAAAGTATGTAGATAAAGGATTCTTGACCCACACTTGACCATGAAATAAAGAAAAATTAACAAATTACGGATTAAAAACCCCAGACCGATTATGTTAGACCATGTGTTGCCGATTAATGCTCCATGCCACATCACCTGGTTGGGCCGCTAAACACCATGCATGCTAGTTATAGTTAGGGGTGCCAATGAAGCCCTCGCCATTGTGTTTACGGTATTGTTGAGAATGGTTGTGGGGCCTACGTGGTCTACAACCAATCACATTGTTTTTTCAAATTTCTTTAATTCAATACAACTAGTTATTAACGGTTTAGTTAATTCCCTTTTGCTTACCCGTTTGGGTGACAAGACACTTTTTGCTTGTTATTTAGTGAGATTGTTAATCCACACAAATGGTCTTATTATTATACAAAAAGTGGACAAACATGGATTTGAGTCCACAGTCCACCATGATTCGATCATACTCTGCTGTTTATTTTTCAACTCACAGAATATGTTGACATGCAAGTTCAAGATATAAGATACATATGAAGATGATTATTTCACGACAAAGATTCGGATGAAACATATATAAGTTGATTTTCATGAAATATGAGATCATTAGAATAAACACTATATTTATCAAAATTATTATGGTAGTCTTGATCAACATGCTTGCTATCTTATTGGCTAAGCCACTCGTCACGCAAAGGTTGTGAATTTACTAACCATTTAGACAATGCATCGATTTAAAAAAAAAACACTAAATGGTATACAAAATAGATATATCCTTTTATCATTTCCCCTAATATTATAGAGATTTATGCAACTTGGTAGGTAACATTTTAAACTTTCCATTGAGAGCAAATATTACATTTATAATTATCGTAAAGAACTTCAAGTTCTTCAACACATTCACATCATCATTGACCCGATATGGTATAATCGGCCATGCCAATCAATAAATAACTACGATTCCCAAACTTTTGGTTTATGATCATATATAATTTTAGTTGCACTTGTGTTTGTCTAATACACGACAAGAAATACGAGGGAATCACTATTTCAAACATTCTTGTTATACACATATTTCCTATATCTTATTCTCGTATAATTACTCCTTTAGTGTGACATTTCTTGTGGTCGATTTCCATATTAATATGGTTGATCTTATTATCAACATGATGATTATTACAATTTTCGCATTTACTTTGATCATAGCCATTATAACGATCATTCTATAATCATCATATTATTACCATAGCTGATCTCATTAACATGAGCACCATAACAATTTTCATAATTACCATAATCACAAACTTTACACGATCATTATAGCATCACATTCACTTCATTCAGGGAATGGATTATAACCACATAACTTTCATGGCCGAATCATTTCAGTTTCTTTTGTTATGTATATGATCATGACCTTTCACTGATCATTATATTATCGCATTCACTTCAGGGAATGGACCACAACCACACAACTTTTATTTTGGTTGTTTCAAACCTTATACATTCTATAATAATATTGTTACTTTATGAGCGTATATGAGGTCTGACAAATGGAAATTGTTGTATTCGACATATTTTTTACAAAAAAATTTCTCAAAATAGATATATCCTTTTATCATTTCCCCTAATATTATAGAGATTTATGCAACTTGGTAGGTAACATTTTAAACTTTCCATTGAGAGCAAATATTACATTTATAATTATCGTAAAGAACTTCAAGTTCTTCAACACATTCACATCATCATTGACCCGATATGGTATAATCGGCCATGCCAATCAATAAATAACTACGATTCCCAAACTTTTGGTTTATGATCATATATAATTTTAGTTGCACTTGTGTTTGTCTAATACACGACAAGAAATACGAGGGAATCACTATTTCAAACATTCTTGTTATACACATATTTCCTATATCTTATTCTCGTATAATTACTCCTTTAGTGTGACATTTCTTGTGGTCGATTTCCATATTAATATGGTTGATCTTATTATCAACATGATGATTATTACAATTTTCGCATTTACTTTGATCATAGCCATTATAACGATCATTCTATAATCATCATATTATTACCATAGCTGATCTCATTAACATGAGCACCATAACAATTTTCATAATTACCATAATCACAAACTTTACACGATCATTATAGCATCACATTCACTTCATTCAGGGAATGGATTATAACCACATAACTTTCATGGCCGAATCATTTCAGTTTCTTTTGTTATGTATATGATCATGACCTTTCACTGATCATTATATTATCGCATTCACTTCAGGGAATGGACCACAACCACACAACTTTAATTTTGGTTGTTTCAAACCTTATACATTCTATAATAATATTGTTACTTTATGAGCGTATATGAGGTCTGACAAATGGAAATTGTTGTATTCGACATATTTTTACAAAAAAATTTCTCATCACATGATATAAATCGAGGAGTATTTATATAACCGAGTCGTTATTTATTGCTCTAAAAACGTACAAGCTTTTTCAAAGATTTATAATAAGCTTTGGGAGTTAGACACTTCAGGTGTCATATTATATATATATATATAGGGGAATGATATTTTGGAAACCCCTTCCACTTAAGAAAACCTTGAAAACCCTCATCTTAACCCTCCATTCTCTTTGATCTATGGTTGTGATTTATTCAGATTATTTTAATAAAAAAGTTTATAACAAAATGTACAAATGGGCAAAATTGTCCAGGAAAAATCTTGTTCTCTCTCTTATCTTATTTCTCTCTTCTCTCTCCTTTCTTAAAAGTTGTGATACATGTATAGTATTTTATTAACATTCAAAAGTCAAATTTGAATTATAAACCAAACTATGTTTTTACGATTTACACATGTTTTCGCAACTTATTTCACAAATAACATATAACAAATTATAACCTAAGAACAAAAACTTATGTTTTTACGATTTATCTCACAAAAACCATATAATAAATTATGGAACAGTTGTTTTCACTAATTATCTCACAAAAAAACATATAATAAATCACAACCCAGTAACAAAAACAGATGTTTTCATGACTTATTTAACAAAAAAACATATAATAAAATCATAACCCAATAACAAAAACAGATGTTTTCAGAAACAAGATAACTAAAAAACATATAATAAATTATAACCCAAAAACAAAAACTTGTGTTTTCACAAACTTATCTCACTAAAAAAATTCAAATTATGAATCCAAACAACAAAAACCATATGTTGTACCTTTGATATACAAAACAAAAAAAGATAAAAAAACATATAAAAAACTTCATTTCCAATCTTCTCGCCAAAATGTCAAGTAAAAATGTTATTTTTGTCATCAAATATCTGAAACAAACAAAACAACAAATTATAATTTATAACCACAACAACAAAAGGTACAAATAGTCTGTAACATAAGATAAATTAAACCCCAAACAACAAAAAACATATGAAAAATATAACACAAAAAACAAATGTTTTTAGATGAAAAAAATACAACTTTAATACAAAAAAAGCAAATTGGTTTCTTCACAAAACGAATCAGTACCATCTTCAAACCCACCATCGGTTTTTGCATCGTCTTCATAAGAAAAAAAATAAACCAATCGGTTTCTTCAACATCTTCAAGTGGAATATTTGGAGCCTTTTTAGCATTTTAGATACATGGATGCTCTGTAGGCACAAAGAATCATTTACTAAACAAACTTTAAATTAGAATCAAGTCTTTAACTTTAAAAAATAAAAGTTTTCATAATTCCAGCAACATGACATTAGAGTTTTGGTTGTTGGTGAGTGAAAATTAAAGTTACAAGATATCTTGGAAAGAGAAAAACAAGGCTTCAAAATTAAAAAAAAATTAGAAATGTCAATCTTCTCACTAAAAAAACTGTCCATTAAAATTAAACCATAAACATACCAAGCACTTGTCTAGCCTTCGTATTTGACGTACAAGACTTTTGGCAGCTTCAGAAACACCACGCAAATAAAAAAAAAAACTAACCTTTTTTAAAAGGAACTTGAACAGTAGTGAAAACCATCATCATCTACCGAACCACCATATTTAATGTCATGATTTAATATATTGAGTGATGATTAGGTTTGGCTAAAAAAAAAAGAAAAAGAAAAAAAAAAAGAAGATGAGACATAGGTTCTGGTGAGTTTAGTCAAGAAGAAAGAAAAAGAAAAGTAGGAGTTGAGAGAGAGAATTGGGAGTATTTGATAGGACTTTGGGTGTACAAATGAGAGAGAGAAAGAAATAGATTGTGTCAGACAAGACACTCTCATAAAAGATTAGAAAATACATGTTACCATAATACCCTTTGATCAAAAAGAAAGAAGGGCCTACGTGGAGCAATGTTGGCCATTCAATTAGGTTTCTTTGGTTTGCTCAAGTGGGGGTGGTTTTCAATTTAGAATTGCCCTATATATATATAGGGAATGGTTCTAGAGAAAACCCTCCTTATTTGGTAAACTCTGGAAACTCTGACTTCCCAATATATTTTTTTTTGAAAAAAATAGGGCAAGTAATATACATGATTTTAAGCATTTTGGGCCAAAAAAAATAAAAAAGCGCCGAGTAGTTTTTTTTAAAAAATAAAATAAAATTTTGACTAACACATGTTAATCGCTAATAACAGGTGTTAACTATATGTAAACAGTAGACGTTTTTTATTTAAAAAAAAAAAACCGTTCGGCGCTTTTTCGATTTTTTTGGCTCAAAATGCTTAAAAAAATGTATATTACATACCCTATTTTTTTCAAAAAAAAAATGTTGGGAAGTCAGAGTTTCCAGAGTTTACCAAATAAGGAGGGTTTCTTCCATATACTTTACCTATATATATATATATATATATATATAGGGTTAGGATACTTTGAAAACTCATGTGAGTTGCGAGAACCATAGGAACTCATTTGGACCATTGATCTTGATGATCCAATGGTTGAGATTAAAAGTTGATGTCTTTTGTCTTCATATGGTAATTAAATTAATATTAAAAAAATTTAAATGTGACAAAGTACAATTAGGGGTATTAAGGTAAAAACACTAAGTGAGAGAAATAAATTTATATTTTAATTTCTTCGCTTTTTTTAACTTTTATTTATTTTTTTTACCAATTTTGTTTTTTAAGACAAATACATTCTGTCTTCTCTTCTCTCTCGTTTTTACACTGGTGTAATTATTACACCAGTGTTTTCAGACACATATATAACCAGTCATATGCATTTTTGTGTGATTTACACTAATGTAAATAATTACACCAGTGTTTTTGCTCACATCTATATAACCAAAACATCTATCATTTTGTATGCTTTATACTTATTTACACCAGTGTTTACTCACATCTATATATCAAACATCTATCATTCGTATTACGATGGTGTAAAATAAACACCAAACATCTATACATTTAGATTTACACTGGTGTGCCTCGTGTTTACACCCAGTGTTTTCTTACATTGAATTACTTTCCAAAACTTGAAAACAACTACTTGCCACATTTAATTACTTTTTTACATTGAATTATTTTCCAAAAGTTCAAAATGTCTTCTCGATACTTCAACCTCCATATCGTCAAATATAGCCATCCAAAGCTATTCCATTACTTCAACCTCCTTGTAATGCACTGAATAAAAACATAAAAGTAACACGTAAGCATTCATCTATAGCACAGAATGCTACACCTACATCAAAATCTTTAAATTTGTTTTTCAAAACCTTAAACCTAACACTAACAATTGAAGTAGGGGTGAGTACTTATATCGGTGTAAAATTAGAGAGTTACCCCGAGACTTGAACCTAGATTTGACCCGGTGTAAAATCACGCAAAGTAACACGTAAGAAGGTCCTCACTTTCTTAATAATAACAATAACAATAATACGTGTTTTACGTTGGTGTAACTCCAAAATGTTTATTAGAATGCTAAAAAGTACCCAAAAAAAACCATGTTTATGTTGGTGTAACCCAAGTGAGTTGAACAAACAAAAAAGGATGCACACCTTTTTTTCTGAATCTAAAAACCATGTTTAAACACTAGAAGAAAATAATAATAAAACTTATTATTAAAACAACCCATTTCTTACTTTCACGTGCATTATCAACCACCCTGATAAACCATATTCCATTCCTAAACAATAATAATCACGATAATTATGATTCACAGTCTGTTAATTTGTCTAATGTGGTTCAGTTACATTTACAGCATAATAATAATAATAATAATAATAATAATAATAATAATACCTGAAAATCATCATCTTCAACAACATTCATCACCTTCTTCACATCATCGTCGAACCACCATCAAAAACACCGTCGAACCACCACACCCCACCCCACCATCACCAAACACCACAGCCCTCCCCCGTCACCACAACCCACCATCGAAAACCCCAGCACAGATCGAAGGATCTGTTCAGATCCCTTAACCCACCACCATTCAGATCTGTTCGAATCCCTAAACCCACGACCATTCACCATCACCCCTAACCCCCTACCACCACCCATCGAACCACCCTCTGTTCATCGTCTTTGTCCCTCGTCTCTGTTCATCGAAACACCACCACCACCATCATCATCATCATCAATCATCTTCAAACCACTTTCAAAACCACGACCACCCATTGAAACACCACGACCACCCATCGAACCACCACCAAAACCCCCTACCGTCACCCATCGAACCAGATCTGTTCATCGACACGTTGTTCCTGCAACCCCAGCCCCCTGTGTCGTCGTCTTCCTTATTATTATTATTATTATTATTATTATTATTATTTAGAGAGAGAGCAAGAGAGATAGAAGGTGTGTGTGTTAGAGAGAGAAAGTCTTGTGTGTGTGAGAGAGAGAGAGAGTTTGAGTGATGATAATGAATTTAAAAAAAAAATCTGTACATTTTTATTAAAAGGGTGTGGGGTGGGGTGGGGTGAGGGATATGGTATTTGACACAAATGCCCCTCAATAAAATAATCCTATCTAGCTTATGTGTCATAATATTATTGGGTTAGGGGTGTTCTCAAGTTCTCGCAACTTAGAGGAGTTTTCAAAATATCCGGATCCTTTATATATATATAATCCTTGAGCATAATTTAATCATGTTTATAATTTGTGATCATCTACCACAACTTTGGTCATTTTGATGTTCTCTTCAAAACTGATAACATATGAAACACAATGTGAGTGTGTGTGTATATATATATATAGTTGGATTACATAATACATGAATTTATAACATATCACATTAATAAAACCAGTTATAATACGACCTTGTGAAATAATATTTTTTTTCACTTATAATAAATATATAATTTATGTATTAATTTATCAAATATATAACTAATCACAAGTTTACCATATATAAAAATAGTTACCATGACATTTAATTAACATATGACATGTAACATATATATTTTGTCATACAAACGTTTCAAATATTTACATCTTATGCAATTCATATTTTTTTTTGTTTAACTATTATGCAATAACAAGGTTAAAATATAAATATATGATAACACTCATCATGATAATTTTGTAATTTCTAACATATTACAAACCATCATATGAAACAAGTTATATGTATTCTAGTTTCGTTTTATAATTTCCTTAAAGAAAATCTCCGTAGCGATGATCTTCTAACAAAAACCACCAGACATCATTCTATATTTTATCAACATCAACTAAGTAACTTCTTTCATACCATTGTTCTTACTTGAGTCATAACAAAAAGTTTCTTTTTTTGTACAAATCATGTTCATACCATTTGTCCTTAAGTTTCATATTCTTCATAAACAAAAGGAAACCTCATTTTTTTTAGTTAAACAAAATGCTTAAAACTTTATAAATAAAAAGATGTGAGTATTATAATCAACAAATAAATGGAAAGCTGAATACATATACATAAACCTAGACGAGGAACTAATAAGGCATTCATAATCTTTTATTAACTTAATACCTAAAACACAAAACGTCAATCAAAGAAATTTACCACAAGTTATAATCTTTGCAACCAAAGCTTTTTAGAATATATTAAGTTAGGGCTATAATGTTAACATATTATATCATATGATGCAAACTCTTTCAATAAAACTAGTGTGTTTAAAGGTGCACGTTACGCGCCTTACAATTTTGTCGTATCCAAAACACTAAGAAGCTATTATCAACAAAGTAACTACCAATTTTCATGCCCTAATTTAAAAACGACATCTCACATAAACATGATTATATTTGTATTTATTACTTAATAACATGTTGTGAATGGAAAAAAAAGAGTCGCCCCTTGCCCTTCCCATGTTTTGAACCTAAGACCTCAAACAATAGAAATGCACCAAAAATCACTCTACCACTAAGCCATGTTGTTATATATTGTGCAATCATATATAATTATTACTAAAAAAATGTTTGGACCTTTAAAAAAAATTGTCCTTCCCATGTTTCGAACCTGAGACCTCAAATTATACAAATGCACCATAAACCACTCCCCCATCAAGCCATGTTGTGACTTATTATGAAATCATATATATTTACGCCCCACTTACGGTGTGCGCATATAATGTATATATGTGTGGCCTCGGGGGGGGGGGGAGTAAAGTTGCACTAGTTTTAACGTTATTTTACTAATTTCGTGAAAATAACGTTAAAAACGACGGACGGTTAATCATCTATCATGCGGTGGCGTTGATAGCCAAAAGACAAGGGGGTAGATGCACCAATCGAGTTTGACCCGATTGCTAAGTGTTATGTGCCTTATGTCCAAGGCTTGATACAAAACCAAATCGAGTCGGGGGTCTCACTGGAAGCAGTCTCTCTATTCTCAGAGGATAGAGGTAAGATTGTCTACATCTTACCCTCCTCAGACCCTACCTTAGCTTTACTATAGGTGGGATCAACTGAGTATGATGATGATGATGATATATTTATTAATAAATAAGTGTTTGTAAAAATAAAAATAAAAACGAAAACCCCAGGTTTCGAATCTGACACCTCAAACCACACAAATGCACCACAAACCACTCCACCACCAAGCCATATTGTGATTTATTATGAAACCATATATATATATATATATATATATATATATATATGTTAGTAAAAAAGCTTTTGAAATTAAAAAAGAACGAAAAGTCAATGAAAAAATGATGTTAGTGTTCAATTTCATCCCTTTAAAGTTATTTATATAATTATAATTTATATTTGTGAATAGATAAATTATTATTGTGTATTATGAAGGAACCAAAGAAACTAGCTTTAATGGTCATTGTGTAACACCCTAATCGATGGCGGAAACAATAGGGTGCCACGTAATGACGATTGTTCAATAGCTCATGATCAACTATAAAGTTAGCATAATTTATTTATTTGAATTACAAATTCATACAAGCATCAAATATTGACAAACAGCTTGATAATTTTGTTTAATCTATGTCCAAAGCTCCTAAGTGATCTAAAGCTTGTAAAACTTCAAACAACAATATTCCTAAAATATCTTAAGGTTTGAAAAAAATAAAAAAATAAAAAGGGTCAACTATAAAGTTGGTGAGAATATATAAGTTTTATCAAAACAATGTATAGTATCAAAAAGTATAAAGTGTACAATTTTGTGTCAATATGTAACATCTAAGGCATGCATGTGAAAACAAAACTACAGCAAATTGGGGCATAACCAAACCTTTGTTGACATAGTTTAAAGGTTCATCTCATAGACATGGTTCACCAAAGTTTAAGTTTCAGTTTCAATCACCTAACCTCCCCATAGACATGGTCAACGAATCTAGATGGGGTTGTCAATCCAATAGATCTATCATTGTTACTGTTGGTTAGTACGTAGTTAATGATTATGCAAGTCTTAGTTTACTTTACTTAGCAAGTTTTTGACACGTAGCACAAAGAATCACATAACACACATAGTTGAATTGCATAAGTTTAAAGAATAAAGTTTAACATGTTTCACCCAGAAAAGCATTAAAAACTGTAAAAGAGTGGGGATATGTAAACTCACTTTGTTTGATAGATGTGAGTGTGCTTGTTCCTTGAACGTGTAAACGACTAATGATAATGCCCTAAAGTAATAAGAAGAGTTGTTTTAGGGTCATATGCGGGTCTAGAGTTCTTATACAGTTAGGGTAATCGAAAGAATAATAGGTGGAGTGTTAGATATGTTAGATTTGATAAAATCATGTTTTAGACAGATTGCAGCTGCTGTTTTAAATTACATTTTAAAAATATCAAACGACCTCTAAAAATTCTAAAAATTTACAGTAATCTAAATCAAAGTATTTTGAACAAATTTCATTTTGAAAAGTTTTTCGTTTGAGCCCTAGAAATAGGTAAAAAACGTGAAACAAAACAGCTCATCCAGATTTGAACCCCTGATTTGTTTGGGTTCGTTAGGGGTCAAAACGACATATAACATACCGCTGAAACGGTAATTCGACGATCTTGATCATGGTATCTGAGTTTGCTTTTAAAAGTGCTGTAAAAATTGAATTATGGTGATTTTTAGTCTAGTTGTGCATGCTGTCCAAATCAAGGGTTGCACTTATGTGCACCTTTGAATATTTTAAAAATTGTTTTTAGTTAATATACGATAAAATAAGTTTATAAACTTTATGTTACAAGTTTTAAAATCATTATCAATCTAGATTTAAAAGGTTATAAGTAATAAAATAATAAAAGTGCATAAGAAAATGACATTGCGTAAGTTAAATTACTTACTTGGAAGCTCGGTTTTTGGCTTAGAGATGAGAGGTTTAGTAGAATGGTAAAAGAATGAATGGGTAGGCTAGGGTATATATAGGATAGAAAATGTAGAGTTGTATTTGGTTTATCTATTAATTATTAATATATATAAAAGAATTGGTGTTTGATGATGTGACATTCACTGGTAGCCTCCTTCCTCCTTTGAATGTGCCACGTGGCTTATTGTGGGATTTTAAAAAAAAAATTAGATTTATATCACAAATTATTCATTCATCAATGCTCCTTTTATATATTTTAAGTTTCAAAATCTTTTATCTTTTCATACGATATTGTTTCTTATTATAAAAACATCTTATTCATTTGGACTTAATAATAATAATGATAATAATAATAAATTATTGTTGTAGAATTATTTAACCTAGGTTTATTATTTGTTCTGATCTAGCCATTTGATGTTTTTTTGCTATTTGTTTTATTGATTGATTGTAAACGGTGGAATGTTATTTGCAACTTTGTTCTTTATCTTTCAATTTCTGAGAGTTCTAAAATTGGGATCTATTAGAGAGGGTTTGGTTTAGTAATCGTTAATCGACAATCGTGTTGTTTCTTGTCGATCTTTAATCAAGTTGTTTAGGTATGTTGTTCGGTGTTGACTTTTATTTGAATTAAAAACTTTAATTTGATTTTATTTTTTATTAATTGTGGGTGTGTTGATGTTGTGATTAAAGGAAGCTAACGAAACCAGAATTTCTCTCATACGCCGGTCTCCGTGTTTTGAACTCAGATTTCGCTTAGGGTAACGATATGGTCTTCTTTGTTCTTTTCATTTAGTTTTTGTTGTGTTCGCACCTCATATGCGATGTTGTCTTTGCTGGTTAGCCATGACTTGACGGAACTTGAGCTTTGTTTCACGGTCATGTCATGTTGTATTTTAAGTTTTAACACCAGTTAAATGGTTTTATATGCTCTTTATAACATGTAGGCGATCATGCGAAATCTTCCAGCGTCTCACATGATAGAATCATGCTCTGTGGCTGGCCCTGACTGTATAAACATTAAGCTATCAACACAATGGATAGCAAAGATACTGATTTTGATTGCTATACAATTATTAAAATGTGGAAAATTGCAGGCTTTCTAGTACAGGTCGTCTTAGACCATGTGTAGTGGTGGGTGAAATTTGGTAGGTGAAATAGGGCATTTTTTGACATGTGGGGCAATTGGTGGGTGAAAGGGGCTTGAAATTTATGAGGGGTGTACTGGTGTGAGTGTGTGTATATAATGATACTAACCTAACGGCCCGTGACACAGGGTTCAAAACTTATATTAAAAATCTTAATACATTAACAAACTATTGGGTCTAATACAAAATAAAGTCCAAAAATTACTGGGCCTAATACAAAATAAAGTCGAGAAACAAAATAAAGTCCAGACACTAATTCCGGCCTAATACACAACCGTAACCGTAATCGCCGCTTTCAAATACTCGGTTCCAGATCTAGCCTTATTCTTGAAGTTGATGTTGCTCAACAAATCAATATAGAATATTGTAATTTTTTTGTTATGTTCTGGCTAAATACTGGGTTTTGATTGCCTGATCGGTTTAAGAAATTTGGAATACAAAAAATCTTTAAAACTCTCACTATGGGCTCTCGTCGGAAACCTATTCCGGCGAGTGTTCAAGCATGGTTAACCAAATTTTATGTCCCAAATCTCCCTGATCGTTGCAGTGGAGCGGATCTAGCAAACGCTATTAGAGGTAGGGGTGATATTTTTGACATTTTCATTGCTCGGAAAAGGGATAAGGAAGGTAAGAGATTTGGGTTTGTCAACATGTTTGATGTTAAGGATAGGTCGGAACTGGAAAGAAAGTTGTCCTCTATTCGGTTGGGGGAGTACAAACTGAAGTGCAATGTGGCAAGATTTGTGCTTGAAGAAGGGAAGATTAAACAACCTAATCAGCCTAGGCAGCAGGAACGATCACGACCTACTGAAGGGAAGGGGATTGGCAGTGATTTTTCCGGTAATAAGGAGAATGTTAGCAACAATGTGACGTATAAAGAAGCATTTTCTAGAGTATCACGTGGCAGACTTGTAGGGGTTGATGATAAAAATGTAGCGTTTAAAGGTTTGCATGGGAGGGGGATCGTTGTCCGTCTAAAATCTCTATCTGTTTTACAAAATATTAAGACAATTTTAAAGGAGATGAAACTTCATTAGGGGTGGTACGGTGTTTGGGTGGTTTATTGGTCATGATTGAGTTTATGAATAAGGAACATGTTGTTATGGCCTTGGATGAACTTGCTGGAAGACCGGAGATGTTTTCTGGTCCTTAGATTTAGGAAGGCCAACTAAAACCGTTTGAAAGGATTGCTTGGCTGAAAGTGTATGGTATACCGTTGTGTTTAGCTGATAACAAGGTGGTGAATGATGTTGGGAACCTTTTTGGTGAAGTGATTAAATCTGCTCGGGTGGAACGCGGTGGGGTGGATGCTTCTTTCCAGTTCATCGGTGTTCTAGTTAAACATGGCAAGAGAATTCAAGATGAGGCTTTTCTAAGGTGGAGAGGACATACAATTAGAGTTTGGGTGATGGAGGAGTTTATTCTTGATCCAAAGGTTGATGAAGGAATTGTTGATTCGGGTGATGAAGATTTACAAGAAGCTGGGAAAGCGTCCCCGGAGTTCCAGTCGAACGTAGCTCTGACGAAGGATTGTAACGGAATGGAGGATTCTTCGGAAAGTTTTAATGATGGTAATAATGTCAATATTATTTCCGAAAATAAGGAGGATGATTCAAATGTGATTGAAAAGAAGTCAAACTCGGTGATTAATGAGGATATTTTGATGGAGACAATTAATGTAGGGGCTGGAAAAAAGAATAAAAGAAAGAAAGTAAAAAATTTTCAAGATATGGGCCAGGCTAGTGCTGGTGAATATGCTAGTAGTAATGAACGGCCCATTAAGGAGCCCAAAGTTGTGGAGAATGATCCTTTTAATCTTGATCCAGTAATTTGGAGTCTTGACTCTAATGTGGTTAAGACTAGAGGCCCTCCTCCTATCTCATTCTCTAACACTTTTCAAACATTGATGGAGGACGCTGAAGAGAAACTTTTGTTGTCTGGGAACAATGAGGTTACAGTGAATGACGAGGCAATTCAGAGGGTTTTCAGCGATGTTGAATTGGAGCTCCAAGGCTTGGATTCAGAAAAATCGGAGGTTGTTGATGTTGAAAAGGAAGTCAATTGCACTAGGGAGTTGGGTATTGAGTTGGCGGCTCAATTGGAAGGCTTTGAAAATATGATAAGGAATTCGATTCAAGGAGCAGGGGTACAATCAGGTTTGTCATGAATTGTTTGTCTCTTAACATTAGAGGGATTGTAAAGGATGGTAAGGGTGCGTGGGTGAAAGACTTAATTCGAAAAAATGGGGTTGAGTTTTTGGGTTTACAAGAAACGATGGTTAGTGGTAGTAAGAATTTTGATTTTAAGAAGCTGAGGTCTAGTAACGATTTCGGTATGGATGTAGTTACGTCTTGTGGTAGATCGGGAGGTTTGTTGAGTATGTGGGATGTTAGAAAGTTTAATAAGATTAAATCTGTGGAAGACTCGAATTTTATTCTTACCTCCGGAATTCTTGTTGAGGATGGGTCTATTCTTAATATTGTCAATGTCTATGCTCCTCAGAAGGTCAATGAAAAAAGAATGTTATTGAATCGTTTGCAAGGTCTGATGCAGGATGGTGATGGGTTGTGGGTTTTCATGGGGGATTTTAATGCTGTCAGGTGGAAAGAGGAGAGGAAGAACTCCAAGTTTAATAAGAGTATGGCGAATGATTTAAATTCGTTTATAGAGGAGGCGAATTTACAGGAATATACTATGCGGGGAAATAGATTTACATTCATGGCAGGTTCAGGTAATAAGGTTAAGCTGGGTAAAATTGATCGAATCATGGTTTGTCAACAATTTTTTAATAGATGGTTTGGTGCTATTTTATGATCGTCCCTTGCTCCTTACTGTGTCTGATTCTAACTTTGGAGCTAAGCCTTTTAAATGGTTCAACTCTTGGTTGGATAGGACAGGGTGTGAGCAGGTGGTTATTGGGGCCTTGGAGAGGTGTCAGGTGGATGGGTCGTCTGATGTGAAGGTTTAAATGAAATTTGTCGCGGTTAGGAATGCCTTAAGGAAGTGGTGGAAAGAAGTGGGTAAGAAAGAAGATGAAGAATTACGATTGATTAAAGCGGAGATGGCGAGTTTAGAGAAGAGGATGGAGGAGAGAGATCTTGAGGAGGATGAAATATGGGTTTGGGAAGAAAACAAAAAAGAAATGGAGAAAATTTTATTTTATAAGAATCGGGATTTGCTTCAAAAATCTAGAGTTAATTGGGCGGTGAATGGCGACGAGAATTCAGGATTTTTTCATCGATGTATTAAAGGGGGGAGGGCGTCAAATTCTATTCCGGGGTTAATGGTGGATGGGGTTTGGATCTCAAAACCTCCTATTGTTAAAAGGGAGGTTTTGCGTTTTTATATAAATCTTTTTAAAGAGGGAATTTCCTGTTAGACCTTCTTTATATTGTGATAACTTGAAACAGGTCCCGGAAGAATGTATTGAGGCTTTGATTGCTCCTTTTTCAAAATAAGAAGTCAAGGCTGCCGCATTTGATTGTGGTGCTGATAAGGCGCCCGGTCCTGATGGATTTAATTTCAGGTTCATAATACATTTTTGGAGATATTTGAAGGATGATTTTATGAAAGTGTTCGAGGATTTTTTCCATTCTGGGTCGATTAGTGAAGTTTGTAGCACCTCGTTTATCACTTTAATTGCAAAAACTAAAACTCCTGCTGGGTTAAAAGATTACAGACCTAGCAACCTAATTGGGGTTATTAGTAAGTTGATATCCAAAGTGGTGCCTGCGAGAATGAAGAAGGTTATTGGGAAGGTGATTTCGGTATCTTAGTCTGGATTCCTCAGGGATAGGTACATTTTAGATGGGCCGCTTGTTCTTAATGAGATTATTTGGTGGATTAAAAGGAATAAAAAACAAGCTTTCTTTTTGAAAATCGATTTTGAGAAGGCCTACGATAATGTGAGTTGGGATTTTCTCCTTTCGATCTTATCGCAAATGGGGTTTCCTCAAAAATGGTGCTCTTGGGTGAAAGGTATTATATCCTCGGCCAGGTCGGCGGTTTTGGTGAATGGATCCCCGACATTTGAGTTCCAATGTCATAAGGGACTTAGGCAAGGTGATCCTATTTCGCCTTTCTTATTCTTGATTGTAATGGAGGCGTTGGATTGTATGCTAAAAAAAGCGAGTGGGAGAGGTATGCTGGAAGGAGTTAAAATAGGGATTGATGGCCCCGAAGTCTCTCATATGTTGTACGCCGATGATGCTTTGATTTTGGGAAAGTGGGACAAGGTCAATTTGGAAAATACAAGTAGGTTGCTTCGCATTTTTTACTTGTGTTCAGGTCTGAAAATAAATTTAAATAAGTCGGTGCTCTATGGATTGGGTATGGTTGAGTCGGAGGTGAATTATATGTAGAACATGTTGGGTTGTCGAGTTGGAAAGCTTCCGTTTATGTATCTTGGAATTAAGGTGGGGGCTAACATGAATAGAGTGCATAATTGGGATGCGGTGGTGGATACGATTCGAAATAGATTGATCAATTGGAAGGCAAATCTCTTGTCTATTGGTGGGCGCCTTACACTTCTTAAGTCGGTGTTATCATTGCTTCCGGTATATTATTTATCTATTTTTAAAGCTCCAATCTCGTTAATGATTCGATTGAAAAGATTATGAAAAAGTTCTTGTGGTATGGTTGTAAGTAGGGTAGAGGGCTTTATTGGGTATCTTGGGAGGTGGTGACTAGACCAAAAAAGGAGGTGGGATTAGGGGTTGCTAAGCTCTTAGATGTTAACACGACGCTTATTGCGAAATGGGCGTACAGATTTAAGGTGGATAAAGAAGGGTTATGGCGGAATGTTATTGAAGGCATTCACTGGGGAAAGAGACAATGGGCCTTTCTTCCTTTAAAAACAGGTTACACGGGATGTTGGAAGAACATAGTGCGATCTTTGGAAGGTTTGGTTGTCGATGGGAATTTCTTCAAATATTGTATCAAGGGTAAAGTTGGGAAAGGTGATAGAATTAGTTTTTGGAAAGATGTGTGGTATGGGAATGTGCCTTTTATGATTAGATGGCCGACGTTGTATGCTCAAGATCATATCAAAAACGGTGCAGTGGGTCAGAGGTTAAAGCTGGTGGGATGATTTGCGACCGTGGAGGTTTGATACAAATACGATTGCTTCTATTTATGAGGCTCAAGACGTGTCTGCAGTGCTGGACAAGGTTCGGCTTTCTGATAGAAAAGATTCGTGGGGCTGGAGTCAAAATAATGATGGCGTCTTTTAGGTTGCGGCTGTTAACAAATGGCTCAGGTTTAGTAGGTATGCGCCGACGGTTCAATACATGAAATGGGAATATTGGCTTCCTTTAAAGATAAATATTTTTACTTGGCGCATGGAGCTCGATCGAATTCCGAACCGTTTAGCGTTGTCTAAAAGGCGGCTGCACATTCCAGATTTGAAATGCCCTCTGTGTGAATCTGCCCAGGAATCGGCTGCTCATCTTATGGTTAATTGTGGGTTCTCGTTTGGGGTTTGGAGCAAGGTTTGGAATTGGTGTAGAATTAACGGATGGTGGGTCGATTCTGTACAAGATTTGTTGCGGATGGATTACTTATCTTCAAAGTCAAAGGGGGAAAAGAAGGTATTAAGGGGTATTATTATGGTGACTTGTTGGATGATTTGGAATGAACGAAATAAAAAGATTTTTCAGAATTCGAAGCCTCAAGTCATGGAGATAGTTGCGAGCGTTAAGTCTTTATCCTTTTTTTAGCTTAAACATCGATCGAGGTTTAAGGATATTGATTGGAATGATTGGGGAAAATACCGTTGTACATGTTGTAATTTTGGGGGCGGTCCTTGTTTTGAGGGATAGTCCGTTTTAATGAAGTTTTGTGTTAAAATAAAAAGAAATTTGGAAGAATCCATAAATGCATATCGAGTTTTTGGGAGACATTTAATAAGTTTGTGTTTCGTAATTATTTGACGAGTTCGTGTTTTTTTTTTTTTGAACGGCAAATTTCTACTCCTTATGGGACTTGAACCCATGACCTCTCCCTTAGGTGTTCCTAGAAGCTTTGCTTCTACCATTGGGCCACCAACCCCAATGGGACGAGTTCATGTTTTATCACCCTTCTGATTTGCTCAATTAATTATCTTGTTTACGCACAAAGACAATTATCTTTTTTTTCTGACAAATCAAAGGCAATTATCTATAGGAAGGCTGATGAATGATGTGCAAGCTTATGGATATTTGTGTGTGAAAAATAAGGATAAAATCATAAATGGCATGGCGTGAAATGGGAAGACGAGGTGGTATTCAAATTTCCGATTTAGGGGGTGTTTAGGATTGCGTTTTGAAATAAATTTTTAGATTATTGCGTTTTGAAAAGGCAAATAATCAGTTTTAAGTGTTTGAGCTGAGTTTTGAAATAGATTTTTAGCCTACCAAAACGCAATAATCTAAAAGGATCTCCACCCCTGCTTTTTCAAAACGCATAATCTGTTTTGAAAAATCAATCCCAAACACCCTCTTAGTAAATTTTAAATTATTTTGATTTAGTAAAAAAAGGGGTAAATTGGTCTTTCTCTAAACTATTTTTTTTAATAATGGGCATATTTGATATTTTTAACTTTTGAAAAGGGGAAATATGTAATTTAAGTTTTAGACCGGATATGTATGTAATTTATGAAGTTTACAAGGAGATATATGTAATTGCCCCCGAATAAAATAAAGTTCTCATTAACCTAATATTTTCTTGTAACTTGGTTTCTTACTTGCGTTGAGAAAAAAAACTCGTTTATTACTTACGTTATTAAAAATCGGGTTCTGCTAGTTAGTTATTAGGGGGGACGGGGCGCCACCCGAATTGGTCACGAGTGCCCACTACCAGCACGGTAACACCGCCGCCACCCATGCTGGTAGTGGTCCCGTGAACCGTTTTACCGGTTGTATCTACCGTGCTGGTAACCGTTTTTAATTTATTTTTCACTAAAAAAATACATTGTTTTTGTATTTTAACCGTCTGTTTTTTACGTTTGTTTTATAATTGTTTTATTATTTTAACCGTTTGTTTTAAAGCCTGATTAAATAAAAAATTAAAGCGAAACATAAAAAACTAAATTTCATTACTATTAAACATAAAAATAAAACACATTAAAAGAAACAAAAAAAACCTAGAGTTAGCGAAACAGTTGTCATGCCTCGACATGGTCAAAACTGTTGTCGTATCGAGCCACATAGTCCACATGCGTGAACTCTATGACCAACTCCGGTTCGATGCCCGGCTCCTGCCTCAACGTGTTCTCGTACAGGGTGGTCCACCGATAACACTTTATGTTGAGATCGACCCACTTCCGCTGCAGGCTCACGATGGTCCGGTTATTGGTGCCGAAGTGGCGGTTGAAATCGGCCAGTACACGGTCCCAAAACCCCTCCGGGTGGGAGCCCGAGCCCTCAAGCGTTGACGTTGTTGTTGAGCCGGGTCGTCGTGTGTGTGTGTGTGTTTGTTTATACGGTGGTAAAGGTGAGTTTTAACCCCACGGTTTGCTATGTTTATATACAAAAAAAATTTGAACGGTTCAAATTGAATTTACTGATTGTTTGGTAGAACGGTTTCAATGCTATTGAATTCAATTGACGGTTTCCAAATTGATATTACTGACCGTTTGGTGGTGGGACAGTTGTAATAGTGTAAAAGTAATTAATATTAATCTTTAAACCGTGTGAAATATAAAAAAAAAGTTTAGTGAAATTAAAAAAAGAAATAAGAGAATCAGCGGAGTGTTGATTGTAAAAATTGTTTCAGTGAAGTAAATCAATGAAGTGATGTGGCACTACAGAATTAATTAAAATCAATAAAAAATTGAGTTAGGCACACCTTACTCCCTTACTTAAAAAATTAAAAAAAAACTCAAAATATGTGGAAATGAATTAAAATCAAAGGTTTTGATAGGTTGAAACTAGATCACGCAGATTGGGATACATTTTAAATCACACGGATCCGTAACTTTTCATCCTGACCGTTGGGTGTAATGAACTAGTTTATTCTGAACACCAGCCGTTGATGATGCGAAAAAACAGGACTATATAAATAAATGAGGAAGAGAATATAATAATAATATAATATAATTACTAATAATAAAACAAAAAAAGAGATGGCCCCGCCGAAGAAGCTAGAAACACCGGTGACGACTCCGGCCAAACTCAAACCTAACCCACCCACACCGAAAACCACCCCACCTAAAACCAAAACCACCCCGACTAAAACCACCTCACCATACCTTTCCTCAACCTCTCCCTCCCCTGACAATACACCCTCGCCAACCAGCAAGAGATCCCAGAAGACGAAACCTGTTCATGTTCATCACAGTCAGTGTATCTGCGGTCAGGGATTCAGCAGCTGGGCTGCCCTAACGTAGCTGTATTGTGTACAAGGACCAAGTTGAATCTGCTACTCCCCCCTTTTCTTCTTAGTAGATATAAATTTAAATGTAACTGAGCATTTGTAATTGCAATATGATTGAATGAAATGGAGTTGTTTAGTAGTTTTTGATACAACTAACACATTTTATTATTATTATTATTATTATTATTATTATTATTATTATCGGTGATTGGATTTAAACTCTCTGTGATTGATTAATTGATTCGTCTAATCTAATTCAATGCTAATTAGAAACTGATTGCATGTGAGACTCTGTAGTTCGATATATGTTCTTTATGGTTCAGGTTTAACTGTTATAATCTGAAATTTATGAAGTTTTAGGAGTTCTTTTTTTATTTATATAAAATATATTATATTGATATTTAAGGATCGTTTTTTATTTATAATTCTATTTCTTGACTTAACAGTTTCTGAGTCGTATGCCTTACCTAAGTTCAACAAAGGATTTGTTTTTGAACTAAGAGCTGTGATTATAATCTGTGTAGTTATTCTGTATTGAAGAACTGGAAATTGAAAGATCAGTACTTTTATAATTAACAAATTCCCACTCGCCACACATTGGTTTTGCCATGTATCCTTTATAATATCAACAGCTCACATATTGTCTCGAAGTAGTTGCGATATTCTAGTTGAGGCCTAATATGGTATTGTAATCGATTTACTCACATGTAAGTTCAATTTTGTTAATATCAGATTTACATTGATTTTGAAATGAACAAATTCTTTCCGCGACCCCCCTAGAAAGAATAAGGAGCGTTTTCTCTTATCTTTCCACTAATAGAGTATACGTGATAGGCCAATCGAGGTCTCTTATGGTATTGTAATACGTGTATTCACATGTAATTTGAAAGTTAGCATAAATGGCCATGATCGGTCACCATTCATCACATCTCAAGCCCAAATAGCTTGAAAGGTTCATAATACCACAACCTCATGTTAATGTTCTAGTTATACAAGGCTAACACCAAACGGAACCCTGCAAGGTTCCCCAAATAACACAACGATTAATATTTCACCAAAATGGTGCTAAATGTTATCGTATCGAACATCATCCATTATCACAAAGAAATATTGTTGCGACTAATGCAAAAAGAAACTTAGTCATGACAACAAAAGAAGCTCAACCTCATACAAACAAAGCTTATAGACATGCTCTATATATCAAGCTTTGAACGAAGGAAGCTCATATCAATCTTCAAACGAAAGAAGCTTACAAACATAAATCATACGTCAAGTTTCGCATCAAAGAAGCTCGCTAGCAAGGTCATACACTCAACTTCCTATGAACAAAGCCCGTGAATAAGAATCAAAAGCGAAGGTTCGTAAGCAAAGAAATTCTCTATTTAACCTTGTTTGCTTCTGTCTACTTGATTCCATCGCTCGTATCATAAGAAAGAATTTATCACAAAACTTTGATAGCACAACGAATTAGGCTAGTGATGGATTTCATCCATGAGCTTAAGGGATGAAACCCACAAGCTTTTCAGCTATCAAGCCAAGCCACTTTGCTTAAAGGATGAAATCTATATGCTTTAGTCAACAGAAACAATAACTTTGCTTAAAGCCTTCGAAGCTAAGAACACATACCAGCTTTTTATCAAGTCAGGTCACAGCAAGTCAACCTTCAAGGCAATGTACTCCACCATCATGTGCAAGAAGCCTTCCTTCGTACACATGCAACCTTCCTTCTGTCACATGAAGCTCATTTGCTACCTTAAAGGTCAACCATCTGGTCAATAATCCACTATATCTCGGGTTAACTTCCTGACATTTGTTCAAAAACGCGACTTGCTAAAAACCTCTGTAAGTGCACCTAGCTACAATCATTTAGTGATACTTATCTACCTTGTTGATGCTTACAAGCATTTAAACTGCCATAGTCATTTGATAAATGAACCAACTCCTAAAGGCTTATGCCCAAAATAAAGATATTTCCAAAAAATATTTTACAAAATTATGGAAATATCGTCCAAAGGAGCATACATGTGGGATATAGATGGTTTTAATCACACAACTCAAGATAACTTCGCCAATACAACAAACAAGCTTAGAAAATTAAGCTCAAAAGGTGAAAACTTAAAAGGTCAATAGCCGATATGCTAAAGCTAATACAAGCTAACAAGGAAAGAAGCAAGTAATGGAGAAATATCCAGCTCCATAGCTTCCATCCAAATAGGGGCTTAGCAAGCTACAAAGCTTATCAGCTTAAATCCTTATAAGCTTTCAAGCTTATCAGTTGCTTCCACCAAACTAAGGGCTTATCAGCTTAAATGCCAATAAGCTTTCAAGCTCATCAGCTCAAACCCCCTAATAAGCTTTCAAGATCATCAATTTAAACAAGTTTCAAATTTTATCGGTTTAAACCGATAACACATTCCAAAACTCATTATGCTAAGGTTTGTTTGTTGATATTTATCCTACTTACACGAAGGTGTCTACAAATAAACACTCACCAAAACAACAAAAGTTGGAAGAAAGCGCAAAGACAACGAATAGCTTGAGTCTAGTATAATGTACATACATATATACATTAAACTAGACTGGGGGGCTGATGTTGTAGGGTACTCAATTGGGTCAAGCCCAAAAGCCCAAGAAGCCAAAATCATTAAATATAAGAGTGGGTCAAGCCCAAGCCCAACAAGGAAGCCCATTAGGGTTTTACCCATCCCCACTCTATAAATAAGAGGGCAAACCATGCCATTCAACTCAGATTGGTCTTAATACAAGACCTCTCTCACTCTCTTTCTCTCTCTCTAAACTATCTCTCTAGAGTTATTCTCTAATAATACTTTCAGCAGCTGAAGGCCGAAGCCTTCAAGCACGCAAGCTGCTGCTGTACATTCTTAAACCATGCTGATTCCACAACCAAGCTGGCCCCAACAACCACTATATGTGGAATCACAGTCTGTTACTCGCAAGTCTCAGCCTTCCTCAGGCTTACGTGGTTGGTCCTTAGTTGTAACTTGGGATCAAGAGTTCCTTTCTTCAACATCATACTCTTATTTTTTTATCTTTTCTTAAGTTAATCAATAATAACAACGTTCTGACTTTGGGTTGATCCCAAATCAGAATCATAACAACTAAAATATCAAAACTCTTGAACCTCCCATCTACGTTTACAACGTAGAGGGACACCACAACTTGCGTTTGGTGAACCGAAACCCTTTAACCCTTTTACCTCTTCTAACGAGTTCTTTCATGCTGCCAGTCTAACCCTTTAAGCAGCAGACGAGGTCAGAAGCTTGACGACCTTGGAACGTTCAGACCATCTCCAGATCTATATTTGTTGTAGCAACAAGTATATAAATAAATGAGGAAGAGAATATAATATAATATAATTATAATTACTAATAATAAAACAAAAAAAGAGATGGCCCCGCCGAAGAAGCTAGAAACACCGGTGATGACTCCTGCCAAACTCAAACCTAACCCACCCACACCGAAAACCACCCCACCTAAAACCAAAACCACCCCGACTAAAACCACCTCACCATACCTTTCCTCTCCCTCCCCTGACAATACACCCTCGCCAACCAGCAAGAGATCCCAGAAGACGAAACATGTTCATGGTCATCACAGTCAGTGTATCTGCGGTCAGGGATTCAGCAGTTGGGCTGCCCTAACGTTGCACCAGATGAGCTGTATTGTGTACAAGGACCAAGTTGAATCTGCTACTCCCCCCTTTTCTTCTTAGTAGATATAAATATAAATGTAACTGAGCATTTGTAATTGCAATATGATTGAATGAAATGGAGTTGTTTAGTAGTTTTTGATACAACTAACACATTTTATTATTATTATTATTATTATTATTATTATTATTATCGGTGATTGGATTTAAACTCTCTGTGATTGATTAATTGATTCGTCTAATCTAATTCAATGCTAATTAGAAACTGATTGCATGTGAGACTCTGTAGTTCGATATATGTTCTTTATGGTTCAGGTTTAACTGTTATAATCTGAAATTTATGAAGTTCGTTCTTTATTTATAATTCTATTTCTTAACTTAACAGTTTCTGAGTCGTATGCCTTACCTAAGTTCAGTTCAACAAAGGATTTGTTTTTGAACTAAGAGCTGTGATTATAATCTGTGTAGTTATTCTGTATTGAAGAACTGGAAATTGAAAGATGAGTACTTTTATAATTAACAAATTCCCACTCGCCTCGCCACACATTGGTTTTGCCTTTATAGTATCAACAAACAGCTCACATATTGTCTCGAAGTAGTTGCGATGAGGCCTAATATGGTATTGTAATCGATTTACTCACATGTAAGTTCAATTTTGTTAATATCAGATTTACATTGATTTTGAAATGAACCAATTCTTTCCGCGACCCCCCTAAAGAGAGTAATATAATAATATTATTCAGTGAAAAGCAACTTGAAGGTAAATTGTATTGATCAAGGTGATAGTACATAATACTTACAACATAATTTATAGATGTACAAGATAAATGGAAATATTACAAAGTAATTACAAAAGCATGATTCATGGCCGAGATTATTGTCCAGTCAATCAACTTGATTGATTTGTAATTATCTTGGTAATTAACTTGATTGACCAATTGAATGGAGAGAATAATATGCAATAAATGTTGACTTAATTTGTGGTGTTGATACGCCCCCGCAAGATGGAGGATCCATTGGAGACTCCAATCTTGGACCGAAAATTCAGGAAAGGTGCTCGTGAAAGCGGTTTGGTAAGAACATCCGCAAGTTGGTCCTTTGAGCTGACATGAAAAACTTTAAGTTGTCCGGAGTTAACTTGTTCCCGTACAAAGTGGTAGTCCAAGGCGATGTGTTTCATGCGTGAGTGGTAAACAGGATTGGCACATACATAGGTAGCCCCGGTGTTATCACAGTAAAGTGATGGAGTGCTCACAGTTGGTAAACCAAGTTCACCGAGTAAGTTTTTAACCCAAGAAAGTTCAGCTGCCGCATTGGCAAGAGCTTTGTACTCAGCTTCGGTGGATGATCTAGAGACCGTTTTTTGTTTTGCAGATTTCCAAGAGATGATGTTTGACCCAAGGTATAAGATATATGCTGTAGTGGACCGTCCCCCATCATGAATACCACCCCAGTCTGAGTCTGAGAAGGCTTGTAAGGTAAGATTTGAATTTCGTTTCAAAAACAACCCGTGATGTACCGTTCCTTTCAAATACCGGAGTACCCGTTTGAGAGCTTGCCAATGTGATTGTTTGGGTGAATGCATGAATTGAGATAGTTTGTTGATGGCGAAAGAGATGTCGGGTCGAGTGAATGCAAGGTACTGTAGGGTACCTACAAGTTTGCGGTAGGGAGTTGGATCAACAGGAGGGGAAGAATCGGTAGAGGAAAGAGGATCAGAGTCTATGCCTAGGAAGTGATGGAGAGGACCTAAGTCTTTGATAGAAAATTTGTTGCTTATGGCTTGAACAAAGGAATCCATAAAAGGATTGTTATTGCCGGTCAGGACAATGTCATCAACATAGACGAGTAGGTAGCATGTGATACCATTGGAGTTATATACAAAGAGAGAGGTATCGGAGAGGCATTTTTTGAAGCCAAATTCAATGAGAAAAGTGGTGAGCTCAATGTACCAAGCACGCGGTGCTTGTTTAAGGCCATAGAGAGATTTTTTGAGTTTGCAAATGTGATTTGGGAACTCGGAATTTGTGAAACCGGGAGGTTGAATCATAAAAACATCTTCATGTAGGGTCCCATGAAGAAAGGCGTTGTTTACATCAAGTTGTCGTAAGGACCATCCTTTTGAGAGAGCAATGGAGAGGACGGTGCGAATAGTGACAGGTTTAGTAACAGGACTGAAAGTGTCATGGTAGTCTTTCCCATATTGTTGGTGAAAGCCTTTGGCAACGAGACGGGCTTTGTATTTGTCAACAGTGCCGTCGGGTTTGCGTTTAATGCGGAACACCCATTTGCAACCAATGGGGTGTTGGGTGGTGCGAGGAACAAGTTCCCATGTGTGGTTTTGGATAAGTGCATTGTACTCAAGATCCATGGCATGACGCCACTCCGGATCTTTCATAGCTTGGGTATGGGTTGAGGGTTCAAGGGAAATTGGTAGAGGATGAAGAGTGGTAGAGTTAATAAAGTTCGGGTTGTAGTATTTTGGATTAGGTTTGGATTGTCGACGAGATGGTTGCGAGGGATTGGTGGGAGAGGTAGCAGACTGGTCGGTAGGTGGTGGGTTATCGGGTTGAGTAATTGGGTTGGTGGATGAGGGTGGAAGTGTGGTGGCAGAATGCGGGATTGGGCTGTGGGAAGAGTTGAGGTCAGCGGGTGAAGTGGGTTGGGCTGGTGGATGGTATGGGTTGTAGAGATGGGACAGTTGGGCTGGAACAGGGAGGAGGTAAGGGTGTTGGGCCTGTTGGTTGGGCTTCGGTGCTGGCCGGGCCAGGCATGGTGTGAGTGGGTGGTGAGGAGAAAATTGGGTTTGGTTGTGGTGGTGAAATGGGAGATTTGGTAGGTAAGGGTGGGGATGGTGAGAGAGGATGAGTCGAAGGTGGGATGGTTAAGAAAGTGTCGAAGGAGATATTTAGAGGTGTGGGATTAGTAGCTTGAGATGGGAAGATATGGGTGATGAATTGAACATGGCGAGAGTGGTAGAGTTTGTTATTTAATGGGTCATAGCATTTGAATGCGGATTTGGAGGATGAGTACCCAAGGAAGATGCATGCCAAGGAGCGTGAGGATAATTTGGAAGTTGCATATGGTCGTAACCAAGGGTAGCAAAGACACCCAAACGGTTTGAGTTTGGAGTAATTTGGAGTTGATTTGAACAACATATCATAAGGGGATTTGTTGTTAAGAATGGGTGTAGGCAACCGGTTAATGAGGTGAGTGGCGGTTTGAAAAGCGTGGGACCAAAAATGTTGTGGTAAGTGAGAATGATGGAGTAATGCAAGACCGGTTTCAACGACATGTCGGTGACGTCGTTCGGCAACACCGTTTTGTTCTGGTGTGTGCGGTGGTGTTGTGTAATGTGAGATGCCTTGAGAGGCTAGATATGATGAAAGACCGATATATTCACCGCCATTGTCGGTAAATAACGCAATTATGTTGGTTTTAAAAAAATTTTCAACAAGAGATTTGAATTGTGGGAAAAGGGTTTTGACATCCGATTTTCGTTTGAGTGGGTATAACCAAATATATTTAGAATAATAGTCAACAAAAATTATGTAGTATTTAAAGCCATCAATTGATGTTTTGACGGGTCCCCAAACGTCCGAATATATAAGTTGTAGGGGTTGAGTTGCAACAAAAGAATTTTGGCCAAAGGGTTGTTTGTGGCTTTTATTTAACGAACACGAAGTACAATGAAAAGACTCATGGGTCACCTTATTACAACGAAGTCCTAATCTAGATATTAAAGACTTAAATACTTGAAGCGATGGGTGTCCAAGTATGTGGTGCCACATGAGAAGAGAGTTTGTTTGAGTGGTGTTGACTTGAGGTGATGTAGAGATTGGTCCATAGTAGACATCATTGACGTTCACTCCCCGCATTAGACGCGCCCCCGTGCGTAGATCCTTGACAAAAAAATGATATGGAAAAAATTCAACAGAAACACGATTAGTACGACAAACTTTGGCAACGGAAATAAGATTATTTCGAAGATTAGGAGCAATTAAAATGTTATTTAAAAGAAGTGGACGAGATTTTGTAGGAAGAGTTGTTTGAGCAATGTGAGTTATAGGAAGAGTTTTACCATCACCTAGCACGATCTCATCGGGTCCTCCGTATTCAGAAAGAACGGGAAATTGTTGATTGTTGTTCGCGGTGTTGTTGGATGCACCGGTGTCCCACATCCAAGAAGGGTTGGTGGGAGCGGGATAGGGTGAGGTGGAGTTGACTACAGGAGCCGAATTACCTTGGGTAGAGACGTTATGCTCGCGTAAGAATCGGCCAAGTTTACGACAATCCTTTGTGTCATGGCCTGAGATATTACAGTAATGACAAAATAGAGAGTTTCGATTACTACGAGTCTGATTTTGAGGCCCATTATAGTTACCTTGAGACCTGTTTGTTCTCTGCCCATAGTTGTTGGGCCTAGTTGGATTGCGGGCTTCATAACCAGATCTGGAAAAATTGCGCCCTCCTTGTCTTTGAGTAGCGTTCACAGTAGTCATTAAGGGTGCAGGTTGGGAAGCTTGTAGTGTGCGTTCATGATCAACCAGCTTGTCAAACAGATCAGCGAAGGTCATGGGTGTGTCTCGGAACTTGACCGCGGCTGTGACATGTTTGTAATCTTCTCCTAATTGAGTAATAATGTGAACAATGAGATCGTCATCAGTAATCGGACTTTGCGCGAAGGCCAATTCATCTGCAATTGCTTTCATCTCATGGAGAAATTGGGTGATTGGTTTGTCGCCTTTGGCATGTGTGGCTAGTTTCAACAATGGTGTTGTTGGTGGTTGTCATAGTGATTGGAGAGGATAAAGAAAAAAAAAGGATATGGAGCAGGAGGATCGAATACTCAGAGGAGCCAAAAAGCTCTTGATACCATAAAGAGAGTAATATAATAATATTATTCAGTGAAAAGCAACTTGAAGGTAAATTGTATTGATCAAGGTGATAGTACATAATACTTACAACATAATTTATAGATGTACAAGATAAATGGAAATATTACAAAGTAATTACAAAAGCATGATTCATGGCCGAGATTATTGTCCAGTCAATCAACTTGATTGATTTGTAATTATCTTGGTAATTAACTTGATTGACCAATTGAATGGAGAGAATAATATGCAATAAATGTTGACTTAATTTGTGGTGTTGATACCCCCTAGAAAGAATAAGGAGCGTTTTCTTTTATCTTTCCACTAATAAAGTATACGTGATAGGCCAATCGAGGTCTCTTATGGTATTGTAATACACATGTAATTTGAAGGTTGTCAAAAATGGAAGATTTGTTTCGTTTTTGAGCTAAAACGTTTTGAATTATTAGTGAATCATAGTTTTCTTTAAATCACCGTGTATCGATCTTTCAGATTTGGAAGCACGTACTATATCAAAATTTGTTACCATATTTGTGTGTAGGGAGGGTTTTCCGAAATCCCTTAATGCTGCATGAGTTATGAAATTGAATAGATGTTCTGTTTTTTCTTCTGTATTCCTCTTTAAGTCATAGCTTTGTGTAGTCTTTTTTTCTGTTATAATATTCTTCAAACATGAAAATCTGTGTGACATGCTTTGACAAATCACAATTTAAAGAAGAAATAAGTTGGGAAATTTGTTGTAGTATCTTTTTTGGGGTGACCTTGGTGCAGTTAGGGGTAGAGGAAGGGATTCCAGTCCAGTCCAGTCAATGGAGTCTGAGTGAACCTAGATTCAGTTCTGTTGATATTGCTTCTCAGATGGTTCAACAAGGATCTATTCCTTGTAGCCTTTATGCAGCAGGGAGGGGAGGGGAGGGGGTTCACAGCGGTTCAAATTCTCAAAGTCAATCTAGGAGATTGGTTCCAGGAACTCCAAATGGTGGTCTAGATATGTTTCACCCTCTTGGCTGGCTTTCAAGGAACATACAGACAGACCAGCTATGAATTCTTCTTTCAACAAGGGACTTGTAAGACCACAATGTAGGGACTTTGAGGAACAAGGGTGGGTTTTTCCTAAGAGGTGACATGTGCCCTATGTATGGAGCATGGGATGAATCGCATTGCATTGTTGTAGAAGATGTTCAGGTATGTTATATAATTTATCTCAATATGCTGCAGAATGCATGATTTACGTGTGCTAGGAAATCCAATTTTCACTGATAGACCATTGATGAAGGCATGGGGCATAATGTTAACAGGATTTAACTACAATAATGATAAATAAAAAGATTATAATGATAAATAAATCTTGGTTTAAAAAAGCACGCCTGGGGCTCGCTTTAAGCGTTTGAGGCGCGAGCCTCAGCCCAAAAAAACCCTTTTAAACTGCTTTATTTGGCCCGTTACAGTAGTGCCTCATCGTTTTTATGTTTTGAATATGCTTTTTAAGTGTTCAAGGGTGTTTTATAATCATGTTTTTGTGCTTATGATTGATTAACATGTAGAAAATGTCATATTGACATATATAAATATTTTTTTATAATACTATACGTGAAGCTCTCGCCTCGCGCTTCGGATTTTGGACCCAAAACGCCTCGGAGCGCCTTGCGCTTTTTTAAACCAAGAAATAAATACATTAGATTACAGATTTAATCCGGTGATAAATTTTCACTGATGGACCATTGATGAAGAAGGCATGGGTCTTAATGTTAACAGGATTTAACTGCAATAATAATGTAAACAAAAATTAATAAAAAAAAAATTATATCATTGATTTGGGCATGAAGTCATGTTAACCTTTTTGCTTTCTGCCTGCTTTTTTGCGATTCTCTACTCTAGTAAGTAGATAGATAAGTAAAAGGATGTATCTAATCAGGAAGTACATCGCTTTATCTGTGACTATGAAGACACGCTAACTCGTTGTATACTTGTATGGAACCAACAAAGTATTCATTTCACTCAGTTTTAGGTGCGCATATCATGATATGTTACACATTGGAATCTATGGAGTACCAACCTTAAAAGAGTCTTTTCACTTGATACTTTATACTTGTATCTGTTAACTGTCCTTGTGGTCTCTGAGAATTCTTTGCTGGAACCAATTGTTTGTTTTAGTTAGTTGTGTGATTCAACAACTGATTAGTTCTTGGCAATAGGATATTAAACTTCTTGCATACTTCTAATACACAAATAAAGAGTTATGAACGTTAACTTTTAGTATGCAAATTGGTCATTTGGAATTTATACTTCACGCTTTCCTGCGATTTTATACATGAAATGGGAATATTGGCTTCCTTTAAAGATAAATATTTTTACTTGGCGCATGGAGCTCGATCGAATTCCGACCCGTTTAGCGTTGTCTAAAAGGCGGCTGCACATTCCAGATTTGAAATGCCCTCTGCGTGAATCTGCCCAGGAATCGGCTGCTCATCTTATGGTTAATTGTGGGTTCTCGTTTGGGGTTTGGAGCAAGGTTTGGAATTGGTGTAGAATTAACGGATGGTGGGTCGATTCTGTACAAGATTTGTTGCGGATGGATTACTTATCTTCAAAGTCAAAGGGGGAAAAGAAGGTATTAAGGGGTATTATTATGGTGACTTGTTGGATGATTTATTAATGACATTCCCCAATTCAGATTCATCTTTGAAAGTTCAGATCGAGTGGAAATGGACGTATTAACCGTAAGCCTTCACAAAAGGCACAACGTATTACTTTCACATTTTCAAAAGTTTGGGGAGGTTACCAATATTTCCATCCCTTTAAATAGCGAGCGAGCAAGCTTTTGTTCAGTTCTCTAAAAGAGAAGAAGCAGAAGCCGCTCTTATGGCACCTGATGCTGTGATGAGTAATCGGTCTATTAAGCTATTTCGGGCTAATCGTGACATCATACACGATATCCAGACAGTTAGTGGCAATAACATAATGTCTATACCACCACCCCATGGATTGAAAGTTGCTTCTGTTGCAAATAAAACAACAGATATCAAAGGCTCTCATGTCCCTGTATCTGCTTCTGTCACCCAAAGCCTATGATTCTGGGTACAAAAGTTACTCCACCTTTGCAAAAGCTTTTGAAGGAGGAACTTAGGAAATAAACAGGAAATGCTTGACCAGAAAAGGAAGCTGGATAAACTTGAGAAAAAAGTATATGCCCTTTTCCTTTCATTTTGGTTTCTATGCATACGGTTCAAGTTTTGATTTTATTAACCATATTATAAGTAGTTATTTTACATGGAAGAACTCTCTTCTGCAGGCAGGCTACAGGTCCAAAAGGTGAAGTAGCACCTGAACAGCTTGCTAAGAAGCAGAAGTTGGGGGTTTTAGCTGATTCTGTAAAGGTTGCAACCCCAAGTGATAGTGATCGTTATGCCATTGTACCATCAGCACAAGATGACGTGGCATGTACTAGTACCAAAACAAATTTTGCATTAGCACTTCCAGAATCTTTGAAATCGTCCCCACTTTCATTAGTCAATCTGGGATCACCTGTTGTCATCAATCGGTTCAAGCTGGACAATCGTCCAACTGCATTTAAGATTACCAGATGGTCTTGCCGATCCATTTTCTTTTACAAACACTTTAACAATGCATGGACAGGCATCATTTTCTTAAGTTTAGGGAAATTCTCATACTTCAACCTTTTTTAAGAAAAGAGTGGCCCCGCCAGAAGGCAAGAATAAACCAACCAAGAAAGCCTACAAACAATACTATATGAGGAACACATCCCGACATTCTAGAAAAATATACCAACCACTTACCCTTCTTAGAGCAAAGTGGTTCAGTTGGTTGGCATGAAAACTCTTTCAATCACATAACAAATAGGCCAACTTAGAAAGAAAGCATGCAACTTTAAGGGGCACATACATGCATCGATGTGCTTTCATTGTACGCTAAATGGTGCACCTGAATGAATACTGAATACAATATTAGCTACATCTTTATCTATTCCTTTTCTTATTAGTTTAACAAAAGATAAACCACCACTTGAATGGAAGCTAAAGTGTTAAGATGCATTAACCATTTTGCTACAAATCTCTGGGCCTATATTAGTAAAACAAACATGCAAATATCTAATTTGCTTATAGTAAAAGTAAACTAGTGTTTTCGAAGTACGGCGCGTTGCGCCGTTGGCGATGATCTACGCAATGGGAGATCGAACGTAGGGGAAAGAACTATACGAACATAGGCGAACGTAGACGAAAGAACTATATGAACGCACACGAACGTATGCGAAAGTAATATACGAATGCAGACGAACGTTGGCATAAGTACTATACGAACGTGAACGTTGACGGCAGAATTATACGAACGTAGATGAAAGTATTTATACGGTGTCCAAATTGGGAAAGAAAATTAAAACAACTTACGTTGACGAACGGAGACGAACGTACTGTACGAACGTAGACTAACGCCGCATAAAAAATCGCTATACGAACGTAGACGAAAATACCATACGAACGTTAGAGCAACTTGGGTTAAAGATCGGGTGTTACAGACGAACAGAGACGAATGTATTATACGAACGTAGGCGGACACTACGTAAAAAAGAAAGAAATAAAATGTGGCAAAAGTAGGGGAAAAAAAACTTAACCAAAAAGGGTGTTACAGACGAACGGAGACGAAAGTACTATACGAACGTAGACGGACACTACGTAAAAAAAGAAAGAAATAAAATGTGGAAAAAAAGGGGAAAAAAACCTAACAAAAAAGTTGGTGGCTAAAACGGAGGAAAAATAAAAATTGTGGGAGAAAAACCTAACCAAAAAGTTGGTGGCCAAAATGAGAAAAAAAAAGAACACCTAAAGAAAGTTAGAAAGGAAAAGAAAATGTGGCCCAAATAGGAAAAGAAAAACTTAATAAAAAAGCTGGTGGTCAAAACGCAAAAAAAAAAAAAACTTAATAAAAAAAGCAAAAAAAAAAGAGGCGAAAACAAAAATGTTGAAAATTAACTGCTTGCAACACCTCTACGTTTAATATATATATAATACTTGTGATTGACAAAAACCATTCTTTTCTAGCCCTCTAACAAATTCTGTCACCTTATAAGTTATATTCATTGTAGGTGGCATATGGGTAGGGTCTTTCTTATAAATTACATAAATAGCTCAAATAATAAGCTCGATTACAAAAACTACTATTAAATTAACAGTCAAATTACCACCCACCTTTTGGTGGAGTGGTATGGAGGCCTAATGATAGGTGACTTGGGCCTAATGGTCAGAAGTTAGAGCCTTGAAGGATACCAGGTTTTACTGATTATTCACTGTCGTGCCTTCGGGTGGGTGGATGGTCGGTTTTTTCCTGGATTGGTGGACCTGGAGGACCGGGTGCCCCCTAGGGATTCCCACGGGAGCCCGTGACCACTTTGTTGGCCTTTCAAAATTTTTTTTTAACACTCAAATTATTTAAAATCAAGTAATTAGGATGTTGTGAGCACATGGAATAGTTTTATGTCTTTGAAGCCGTTTGACATGTTTCTATCTTAGCGTATTGTTTTAATTCATCTATTGGACCATTAGAAAAGAAAAACATAACCCTAACCGACCCATTTTTGCATCAATGGGTTGAAATTGCCTCTAGTTTTCAGGATTTTGTTGATTGAGTTGATGACAATTTGTTAATTTTTTTTTTTTTTTACAATGGACAACAAATTTGTGATCTACTCCGGTCTTCTTTGGTGAAGTAGAACACCTATGTGACAAGTGTACCTTTCCTCATTCAAAATGCTCTTTCGAATGTGTGGTTCTCATAATGTTAAAATTTGATGGCTATGGTTATGCAGGTTGCCGTGTTGAAGCAACACTTTTCACAATATGGTGATCTTTCAATGGTGCAAGTAGACGACACTGACCCCAAAACATCCAATGTTACGGCTCAGATATATTTTAGAACGCGTCATACAGCTGAAAAGGCGTTTTTGGGTGGCAAATCCTGGAAAGGTAACAATTTGCAATTTGTATGGCTAAGTTCTGCCAATTCCAGGAAAGACGATGTTGCTAGACAAACCCACACATCTGGAGATGGAGATTCTGAAAAGGCCGAAGGAGGCAGAAATTGTCAAGGATGATAAGGAACCATGTGAAACTCGTCAATCTAATTGCATTAGTGACACCGAATAAACCTTAAAATGGATGGTGGTGTACATAGAGTACAGTACAGTTAAGTAAATGGTATATCAACTACTTAGTTGCCATAGAGCAAACGCTCAGTTTTGTTTTCTCGTGCTTGCAGCTTGTATATGGAATTCTTAACTGCTGGTTGGGATGATTTGTTCAGTTAGTCATTCTTCTTATTTTGTCAGGTTTGTCTAGAATCAAGGATTATATTTAAAAATTCGGTTAAATAATATGGTCATTTTATTACTGCTTCAACCATCCTGTGTCCTTTTCTTCCCATTAAGAATGTTCACCGTTCAGTTCGGCTGGTTTTGACCAAATTTCGAGGCCGAATCACTAACTACGGTTGGGTCGTCAGTCAGATCGGCCTGTTGTGAACTCACAACTTTTCCCTCCATGTAGTTCGTCACAAAAACATAACATATATCATAGTAATTCATCAATTTTTTATAAGCAATTATAATTAGGAAGATACATCAGATTTTAACACAACTGTTCATTCACTATCATGTACATAATTCTAGTACTGGTGCATGAAATACTGTGAACTGATGGACGAACACGAAAGTGCAAGTCAGGGGACAGCTAAGTTGGCAAGCATAAGCCGTTGCTCGGGAGACAGATGGTCTTGAAAAGCAACACAAGTATGATGCATCACCATTAACAGGAACATGGTCGTGTCTTTCTCTGATTCATCAAGTGACCCTTGGGTTGAAAAGTCATTAGCATTAGTTACATAATCGTAAATACGCTTGGAAATAAAAACATATAGGCCAGTATAGTCGGCCCTAGGAAGAAAGCCACCGCAAACATATTCATCATGTCAGATTCCACAAATAACCATATACATGATTATATAATCATATACATATAATATACATACAAGTTTAAATGGCAGGTATCGTAAAACTGACCATCAAACCTGAAGTTTAATATGTAAGGTTTTAGCTTTGACAGCTCAATTAGCGGAATAGAACCATTCTCCACCAGCCTTGCTCTAGCTATCATCTTTTTCTTTGCATCAAAAAACTGATGGCTTTCCTGATTGAAACTCGTCTCCGGAATCTGTACATGGTAACAATTACTGAAGAAACTTAGGATATCAAGCTATTACATGTGTGATATTTAAGTATTTTTCAACAAAAGTGGTAACTAATAATGCACCATTGTTGTAGATAACAGAGAACGTAGAGGTGAGGAAAACTGGGTGGGTCAGGCAAATAGGGGCCAAAACTGGAGGTGTTCAACATTAGATTACAAACCAATTAAAATTAACCAAACAAAACCTATTTAAACAAAAATAAACTAGTTTTATACCCGTCCGTTGGACGGGTTGTACAATAAAATTATACAAAAAACTCATAAAACATTTTTATTTATTTCTTTTGGTTTGCTACAACTACAATTTAAAACAACATTTGTATATGAAACTATATACAAAAGTCAAAATAAAAGTATTTAGATGGTTAGGTTGGTGTAAACAATATTAATTTAAAACGTTAAATTTATAAACATAAGTGAAAGCATGTATGATACGTGTTAGAGAATGGTTATCAAGAGGAAAAGAGCGAAGATAGAGAGGAAGAAACACAGAGAAGAGAAATACTCAAATCATCGCTCCTTATTTTCTCATTTCAGTCTCAATGTTATATAATGAACTAGTCAATAGTTGGTTCAGTTCTACATAAAGACCCTTCATCTATTACATATTAACCTAATAGACCCTATACTATTTTGACTCGTAACAATACTTCCCTTATAAGACTTTTGACCTCAAAAGTCAAAATAGTAATAAAAGACCTACTAATCACAAGT
>JAUTDX010000983.1:0-65651 GCA_030844895.1 Ambrosia x helenae
TTCATTCCGAAAATAATAATTCCATGCCAAACCAAGCATCACGAGATAATTTCAAACTTTCTAGTATTAACCGGGTCGTTACCACAACCAATACGGGTAACTTATTATCGAACGATCCGAAAATTCCTAAAATTCCACCTAATCTCTCAATTATTAGTTGCATATTGCTAATGTGTTTCTAACGACTCTAATTAACTCCAATTAAGTCTAACACGTATTGCTCGTTATCATTTTGATAATTATTGATATATGCGAAAAATACTCAAAATTTGGCAGTTGTCACAAACTCACACGTGTATAATATGTTATTGCATCAAATGTGGGAATGAAAATATATATTTTATGAACTAAAATATATGACATTAATTATGGGTGAAAAGTGTAAATAACATTTTCCCTAAGTGTTGGGAAAGTATTCCGTGGGGGAATTAATGTTAAACAATCTACAATGATTACACGTTTAAAACTAAGTTAAGTATGTGAACTTGACAATGTAAAAAATGTTGTCGAATTGACCAGATCCTAGTATATTATATTTAATTGGAAAAAATATATGGTAAAGTGAGTTGAGTCCAAATGACGGAAAATGAAATGTCGATACACAAGATCCTAGTATCATTATTTAATGGGAAAATGATTATACGGTAAAGTGAGTCAAGTCAAATGACGAAAATGAAATGTCGATCGACAAGATCCTAGTATAATTATTTAATGGGAAAATAATTATACGGTAAAGTGAGTCAAGTCGAGGATAATGTATTACAATTAATTAATACGGGAATATAAGTGTAACTTATAACAAGGGTAATCCATCACCAACAGACCTAGGACATACGTTTAATTAAACGGGGAAATATAATGTAAATAGTGGTGTTGGAAGTTGGGTGTACGACTTGCCGGAAAACACGCGCTATAGACTTATGACTTATACGCACTAGGATGTTCGTAGGTGCTTGACCTCGTACTTGCTATTCTCTGCTATTTTTATTGCACGTTCAGGTGAGTTTCACGACCCCTTTTTACTCTTTTGTTTTGGGGGGAAATATATGTTTTGTCTAATGTTGTTACATGTCAAAATGTTGTTAAATGTTAAAATATGATAAGTGGCATGATGAGTACTTGGGTTGTTCTACACCACTCGGGTGAGTCCTGGCTACTGTAACCATTTACTCATGTGGTGTGTCCTGTGAAATCGAGAACCAAGGAATATTTAGATAGTACTATTGGTGCCTGACAAGGCCCACCCCTAATCGATAGTGTTGATTATGCAACTGTGTATGCCAGGGTGCACGTATTCTGAACTAAGTTGTTATTTTCCGAGAAACAACTTCTGCTCGCGTGACATATTAGTCTTGGTTTTGTTATGGCTCAAGGGATTGCTCGTCCATCGTAGTTTTGTAGAGCTAGCTACTCCTTACAAAGGCCACTATTTGTGTTCGTTTCCACACATGGTTGTTGTTGTTAAAATGTTGTTGTTATGGAACTAAAAACCTGTAAACTCACCAATATTTTATATATTGACGTCTTTTTAAACATATCTTTCAGGTAACTATGTTTGAATAGGTATGAGGCTAGTACGGCGGAATATGGGATGCCGGACACTTGTCGGGGTTTCATTTATATTCGCCATTGGGTTGGGACATAGATGGAAACCCCATGTCGAACCTTATGTATGTTGCTTGTGTAATGTTTTTGACAAGTTACTCATTTTTGACATCTTAATGAGATATATTTTCTACTTAAATATATTTTTTTTTTAATCTTGACTTTGATATGCTTTTCGAGCGTTGCGCCACGTGTATTCCGCAATTGGCTTGGTGTGACACGGCCCAAATGGAAGCTTTCAACCAAACACAAGCCAAAAAGCTACAGGTGAAGACCAAAAAGCTGAAGTTGATAAAAGAAGCAAAAGCGACCGAGGATTTAAAATAATGACGACCGACATAACCTCTTTTCCGAAGACCAACGTCGAGTTTTAGGGAAAAAATGCAAGAGAAAATACGTCAAAAATGGATCTAGATTTTTAAAAGTTTAGGCAATCTTGTATTTTTTTTAATTTTTATATTTTTTATTGGAAGTTTATTTTAATTTTATGTTTATTTATTCCTTTGAATTGAATTAAAAAATAAAATAAATAAAAAAAGGAGAGAGTACTAGCCAAGAGGACTACCTCACACCCTTGGCTAGTCCCCTGGAGGACTACCTCCATAATGATGTGGCAGATTATGTTGAGGGTAGTCCTCGCATAGAGGTCCATCCCCACTTCTATTAGCCTTATACCATTTTCCTTGCTCTACTCGTCCGGGCCTTGGATTTTTAAGGTTTCTAGGGGACAACATTGTTAAAGCGTATTGACTGGTGAGGGAGTCCTGATAAACGATTAAGATTAGTTTTTTTTAAAGTGACTTTCATTCAAAAAACGACCAATCGTCCTCAAAGCAAGGACCGGAGGCGCAAACAACCACTACAACATGTACAGAGGGTAGCGAACCCAATCTTTCCACACTATCCTATTACACTTTGATCTATTCTTTAACCACAAAAAAGAGACTGACTTTATTTTCGCCACTAATTTCCCCAACATTAGGCTTCTTCCCATTGAACACCGCGTCATTTCTCGCAATCCACAAACTCCACATTGTGACCATAATCAACCCGTGAACAATCTTTCTTCTCATCTTGTCTCCCTTCATCGACATGTATACTCCCAAGAAGTCTTTGATCTCGAAACCATATATCGGGTCCAACCTACACCATCTACTTATTCTATCCCAAACATTGGAAGCGAGAATACAATCCGCCAAAAACGTGCATAGTAGTTCCTCACAATGGTCACACCACAAACCCAATCTATCCGTAATAATCTACTTTCCTCTTGATCAATTCCATTTTGGTAGGTAACCTATTCATCTCCGCCCGCCATACCATAATAGAGCATTATAAAGGAACCCAAGAGACCCATTTAAAGATGAAATTTGAACCATAATCCCACACCACCATGAATAATCTTCCTCACAGCTTGCATGGAAAACTGCTCATTATTATCCCCAACCCAAATCCACTTAACCATATCCGAGAGCTCTATTCCTTCAATAGAAACAGAAAGCTGCAACCAAGCTTCAAACTCCTCGACTGAATTGTTATGGCTCACCCAATCCGCTTCCACAACCCAATGACCATTCCGAAGTTTCACCCGATCCAAAACAGTGCATTTCTTGTTCGACTGAATTGTTATTGCTAACCCAATCCGCTTCCCAACCAAATGTCCAACCAAAATCGAACCGAATAACCTGTACCAACTTTGGCCTGAATAAGAGAGTGCAGAAGCACCTCATTCGCCTTTAAGGAATCTCCAACTTTGACTATGGATTTCCAGCAACCTGCGGCGTATTTATTTACCGGCAAAACCTCCCACATATTGTTGTTTTTTATGACATACTTCCACCACTCGACGCCATAAAGAAACAGATTGTTACGGAACCTCCAAACCAACTTGAACAAAAGCGCTTCATTGATCTCCTTCAACCGTTTTTATCCCCAATCCACCTAGCTTCTTTGGAGTAGTCATTCTATTCCAATTAACCCAATGAATTTTAATATTATCATTTGATCCCGACCATAAAAACCGTTTAATTATTTGATCAAGGGTATCATAAACCTTCCCCGAAGCTTTATAAAATGAAAAATAATATATCAGGAGGCTTTTAAGAACCGCTTTTATAATAGTAACACGACCACCAATCGACAAAAGTTCGCCTTCCACAAAGCAAGACGCGCTTCAACACTTCTATCACTCTCTACTAATTGCAACTTCTATGTAAGAATATATTTATATATTCTATTTTGTGGCCCTTATAATCATTTATCTAATAAATGATCAATGACTTAAATACCCATATTGGTTTAAATAGTCTTTTATGTGATGGACGTAATTACCCTTAATGAACCATTAAATAGTGTTTCCCCTTAGGTGTATATAGAGAGATATTAGGAGAGGTTAAAGGCTAATGAAACACCAATAATCTAAACCCTAAGTTACCTCCCCTCTCCTCTCTAAAATTGAGATCCTTGATCTTCTTAGCCATCCTAACTGTACACCCTAAACGGGAACCCGATCATTCTGTAGATCATGAAGTATTCCCTATCAGTGGTTACTGGCTAATAAGGTACATATTCGATTTACTTATTCGTGTTTATAAATTATTATCAAATAATTGATCAACATGTGGTATCAGATCAATGTTGATTCAATTATGAAGTATTATGTTCTTCATGTTAAAGCCGATTGTTAAACAAAAGAAACTTTAATTTTGTCGTAAACTATTTTATTTTTCTGTACGACAATCCTATTACTTCTTTGCGCAATCCTTATCTAATATTGCCGTAGGATTTTAAGGCTAGTTTTATCTTTCCTAACAGCCCTAAAAATTGATGCTTACCTTAAATTAAAAATTGTTACTTAGGTTCAAATTGAAATTGAAAGCATATGTTTCGATGCATAACCTCAAAAAGCAATCATAATTACATTACTAACTAGCTAACTACCCCGGGAAGGTTCCGGGGTTGAAAATCCTAATATGACTTAATAAAAAAATAATAAAAGAAGAAAACATACCAAATGTATTGAAAAACTGAATAATTCGGAGTGACCCTATTTTCTTTCTTGGAATGCATAGAAGCTAAAGCTACATATTTTGCTGGTGGCTGCAAAACTTCCTGGTCTGTGTTCACCTTTGACTGCAGCAAAAACATACACTTTAGGTCACTTGCGACAGTTAGAAATCAATACAAATCCTGTTCTCTAGAAGATCTAAAGGCAAACGTAATACAATCATACAAAATATCATATCATAACAATATCTTAATCAGATTACAGCATTCTTATGTGAAGTTAGATGGTTATTTGGTCCATCTGTTGTTGTGTGACTGATGTCTAAAGAGATTTAATGCTAAATTGTTATCTTGTAATGATTTTAACAATAAATGCTTTAATAGAGATGAGACTATAGTGTTCCAGACTGTTAAATCATGCTTAATAATTTTGTTTATCTTAGTTTATAGATGAACTGGATTATATTATTACCATTAATGATATAAATTTGAATGTAATTCAGGTCATAGCTATAAAAGATTTAGTCCCTCCACTTGTACGTACAGAGTTAGTAATCATTTATCAGAAACAAAGTTTGGATACTGATAATCTAAAAATAGAATTGTAACAATTTTCACAAAACAATGTCATGATAAAACTAAAAACATAAAATTACCTTGACTACTTGCCTAGCAGCAAGTTCAGAAGGACAACCACGACAAGATTTAGCAGCGATGTCAGATGACAAAGCGTCCCAAATGCCATCGGAAGCGATTATAAGCCTTCCACCACCATTTGAAAGCTATGAACACCACAAAAGATGAAAAGAACATTATTTATTTAATGGACAATTATCAACAACATATATAATTATAATATGATATTAATAAAAGAGTTGCTTGTGTTTTGGGCCAAATCTAGTTTGATAATTGATATGATCAAGAACAGAGGAAACTACCTCATCTTCTTCTTCTTGAGGATCATAGAACCCAACATCATACATTGATCTCTTTCTCTGATCTGACAACACTATTAATTTATAACCCAAAGTTAAGAAACTTACATTTTATCACAAGTTATCACGAATAACATAACAAAAGTACAAAACCACTAAATGATAATTACCAGAATAAGCTTCTTGAATTTGTTTTCACTCTAGCTTTTCTGGAAGCGATGGATTCATTACCACTTATCTGGATGCCATTGCTACACAAACCCTGATCAAAAACCCCCATCTCAAGATAATACAATATCTAAATGAAGTACTCTATATGTGTGTGGCTGTTTGTAAATAATATTAAACATTTTCGTAGGGATTGATTTGCCTCATAAACCAAGAAATCAATTAAATGATCCATACTACAACTTTAGCCCAACCCAAACCAACAACGATAATAAAAATAAATAAATAACAGGTTTATGAGATTCGATTTTAACTCACTAAATTCAGTTTTGTTTTTCAGCTTTAACTAAAAACAACCTCAAACTAAATAAACTCAAACTGAACCGATAAACACTCCTACTTTTGGACCCAAAACACAACCTAACGCATTGTGAAAGCTGATTTCACAAATATCAAGCATACCTTTCAATTAATAAATATAACTCATTCATGTCACGAATAGCTAATAATAATAATAATCAGTTATTACCTCGAATTCACCAAACGCTTGCAGCCTCTCCAGTATTTGCCCCATCGGTGCCGAGAAAACATAATATAATAGCGACTCTAACCTGAGTGACTCTGTAATTGAAATAAGGATCGAACTCGTGAATAACACTTTCATATTTAATAACCTGCATAAAAAAATGTAGCAAAACGATCAGTAATAATAAAAATTAAAAATCTGATGAATGAGATTAATAATAATAATAATAATAATAATAATAATAATAATAATATTAATAGTGAGATCCAAATCCAATAAACTGACTGACCGAGAAAAGACGGATGGAGAATGCGAGTACGCCGATTAATAAGAGGATAAAGAACACGAGGATGTTACCGGAGGCGTGACGGAGAGTCGACGATGATGGTGTTGTGTTCTGTAGAGGCCGCCATTAACGGCGTTATTAGACACTCTGTGAAATCAATCAATGAGTTGATTCAACATATGATATGTGTGTATACCTTTGAACAGTTTAGCAATCAAATATGCAGAAAAAAACCATTCTAAAGCACAAGAAGCAAGTGAATCCTAAATAAAAATCAATATCATCAAATCTTCAAAATTCCAATCAACATCTAAAGAAAAAAAAACGTGACATGAAAAAACACATACATAAAAAGACATGATTAAAAACGGGCCTTTGTTCCTCATCTTCTCCTTTTTCTTCAATACCCATGATCTCGTCTTAACTTTCTTCGTTATTTTTTGCTTTTTTTGGGCCTGTTCCTATCTGAAATACTCACTTGCACAAGTGAGAAAATAGACTCAACAAAACGACATAATTTGGTACGGTTACCGTCTTCAACTTTGGCACTTGGTGCAGCGGTGCTCATTGAAGGCGGCCCACAAGTAAGCACAAGGTACTCTTTCGTTTGTTTGAGCTGTTGTAAAGATTATTGCAAATTGTCCACCGAATTAGTTTCAAGATAAACACAAAAACCTAAAATTTATTTATACATTGAAATTATATATCCTACGACTAACATGGACGGGAAGTAAGCTCCTTCGATGTACGGTTTTTCTTTTATTAGAGGTTGTGAGCAAATAACGATACCTGTGGGGTAATCGATGACAACACCACCATCGAATCCAGCACGCATGGCAAAACCTAAAATTAGCTCTCTTTGGGCATTATTTTCAGGATACAATTGGAAAACCGCTCTAGCTCCCCGACCCAAGCATCTATAAAGTGATCCAAAAAAAGCCAGCAGTAGACATTAGATATGAACTTTCAAAATCACTTTGATGTTAGTGCATTAAGTTAAAAGAATTAGAATAAAATATTTATTTTATGGTGGGATATTAGGCATTGAAGAATGGAACTATGATCTTTACGGACACTGGAAGAAAGAGAACAGGATTATATGCCCACCTTTCTCAACTTTTTAGATATGAACTTTAAAAATCACTTTGATGTTAGTGCATTAAGTTAAAAGAATCAGAATAAAATATTTATTTTATGGGTCTCACTTCAATCTCAATCGTGGCTCATGGCAAGATTTATCAGCCTTCACTGCAATTTCCAGTTCCGACTCTGTTCCAATCAGGATCATATCCGGTTTATTGTTTGATGAATTGTCTAACAATATATACCCTCCTTTCTCAATTTTTCGATGGCAGTTGCATGTAGCTTTGGAAGTTTTTGTCGGGAGAGTGCCAAAACCAAAGGACGCTTCGTGTTGAGAATCGCAACTCGATAAGCACCTGCAGTTTCGTTCCCGTCAGCGGTCAGTGGGTCGGAGCATGAGGCGGATTGGGAAGATTTGGCGTCTTTTCCAGTTGTATAACCTGGGAAGATGCCAACTGCCTGACCCTTGTCTTGCATTGACTGTGGAATGTTTGCATGTAGCTCAGTGTTAGGCATGACATTCAAATTGCAAGGTTTCGCCCCAAACATTGGTGCAGCAGATCCAGATGCAGCTGGCCAAAATGGGTTCATCTTCATGAATTGCTGATAGCAGTGAATATTCCTTGCAATGTAGCAGTGAGTGGCACACCTTTTTGGCCTTGATGTGTGAATATTGGCTGTAACAAAAGCATATCATTTAGCTGCCAATAAAATAAAAAGAAAAACAAAGTCGGCAATAAAAATACATCATAAAAACTGAAAAAAGCTGAAAGCTTTCCTTTTTTTTTGAATAACACAAACCATCTTTTTTCTAACTGAGATGTTTGAAGATGAAGGCGAAGGAGGAGCCGGCGGCCGTACAGGTGAAGCCGATGATTGCCGGTGATATTGATCTGAGGAGGTAAGTTTTCCCATACACTGAAAAAAAGAAACAAACATAAGTAAACAATAAGCAGTCACACATCACCAGCAAAGATCTTACTGAAAACAAAAACAATTTATACATAGTTCAGTCAATATTGATTCGGTTAAGTTTATAGGACTTACTTAAAAGGTAGGCTACATCTAAGAACGAACTAACCTCCGCCAACTCCTCAATCGATAGCCTCTGTACCTCAAAATCCCTTCATCACCATCAATATAGCAAATCGATGACCGAACAGGTGCCGTGTTAAGGTAGCCTGGATCATAAAGCTTCAAACCCTTATCATTGTTTCATGTTGTTATCTGTAACAAACAACTTACACCTTTAGTTTCAAATTCATGCAATTTATTCTCATAAACTATCATTGAATTCATGATTAATTTAGCTTTTATTAACCAACCAAATAGTTTTGAAGAAAGAAATCACAAAGAAATAAATAAACCATTTGATAAAACAAACCCATATCAAAATTGAAATAAACTAAACAAAAAAAGAAAACATTAAAAAGATTCTAATTAGAGATATAAGCAACAACAAACTTAAATCACAAACCATTCAATGATCTGATTTAAAGAACATTACCTCGCAATGGTTTGAAAAAACTTTTAATATTATGGACTTGGCATTTGTACATCAAACAACCCTAAATGACAAAGTAGAGCAAAATTAAAATCGTGAAGACGCAAAATGGAATCATAATCGGCATACTTAAGCAAGTCCTAACAACATACGAACGACATTACCGCGCAAACAATTGTGTCGAAAGCTAAAGATAGTCGTCATCTCAAAAGGTTCAGAAATAGACGTGACGATGGTTCCCACCGGTGGCTAATAGGACTGCTACTATTGCAACAACCTATGACCCATGATCCATCAAATTCATCTCTGTATAAATGAAAACAACTCAGTCTTAAAGAGTATATCAAATCAAGTTTAAAGATCAAAACTTTAATATACCTTTAGAGAAATCAAGAACATATTAAATACATGTTAGAATCAGTAGCATCCATGTCCCCAAAATCTTGATTAATTGACCTTGGCTTCTATAATATTTTGTACAAACTGATAATATGTGAATTTTGTTTAATGAATCAATCATAATAATAAATAAATGACACCAACTTCAACCATGATTGCGATTGATTTGGTTGAGATCTGTTACACATCATATTAACATATAAAAATAGATCAATAGATGGTTTTATAACAAAAAAAAATTGGAACCCTGAGGGAGTGAATTACAGCAGATGAATTAGTGGAAAACAATATTAGATAAAAAAAATGATTTAGAACATATAACATACCTTCAAAAGAACAGAACAAATTATTGCAAGATTTTGGTGGTAAACCAGATTATTAGGCTGTGACGACAGCTGTTGTTCAAGAAAGCAGGAATGAAAAAAATGGGTAGGGTTAATGAAAAAAGAAATTATATAACTTGGAGGTAATATACATATATTAAAATTTTAACACAAAACCAGAATAAAATTACATATATGGCTTGTGAAAAATACAGGGGAATGATATCAGAATGAGTGGATTAGGGTTAGAAGAGAAGAGGATGTCGTGGAACGGTGGTGTTGTGTAGGTTTTTAGGGTTTGTGAGAGTGAATGAGGAGGTTAGGATTTAGGTTTGATGTGATTTAATCTAATAAAAAAACAAAAAAATTAAAAACATCAAAATCTTTAAATTAAGATGCCACGTGGCGATTTCAAGGGGGGTTGAAGGAACCAATGGACGACACGTCAGCAAAGGGCTTTCTTTTATATATATATATCGATATAGATAAGCTTTGGAATTTTATTGAATTCTATTTTGATTATGGAATTTTGAAAATAAAATAAAATCCCATGAAATTAGGATTTGATTATGTTTCCTAATTTTGTGTTGCTTTATCACCCAGTTTCGATTAAAAATATTTCTTATTCTTTAAAAATATTCGAACTCATAGACTTGGAGATATATTAAAACACCTAAGATTCTTGAAATCATAATGAATTCAAATCCATTAAATTTCGAAATCAAATCTTATCGGCTTATTGTTCACGGATAACAATTTTCGAAAGGGAGTTCTCAAACAGGTTTGAGGATTTAAGGTTCACAGACAACCAGTTCTCGGTTTTTGTTTTCGAAATCAAAATTCGAGAACCTAAACCATAACCGAGAACCTAAGAATAAAATCGAGAACCAATATAAAATCCGAGAACCAGTATTAAGTCCGAGAACCCTTGAATTTTCCGAAAACTAATTTGTTTCTTCGAGAACCTAACTAATTTCCGAGAACCTAAGGCCACCCGAGAACTAGTAAATTTTCTGAGAACTAGGGACAAGGTCGAAAACTAATTATTTTCTCAAGAACCTCCATTGTTGTTTCCAGGAACTAATTGTTTTTCCGAGAACCAAATTTCTACCGAGAACTCAATTTTTACCAAAACTATGATAAGTTCGAGAACTAACCATTTTCTCGAGAACTTCCTTGTTTGCGAGAACTAACTATTTTTCTCGAGAACCGTTTTCCCGGGAACTAAACCTACTTAACCGAGAACTGGTAATTTAAAATTTTCTCAGGGTTTGCAATTAATTAGTTTATTAGTTTTGAAAAACCTTAACTAATATGTTTTCAAAACCTAAATCAACAAACATTGCTTCACTTGGATAATACTTATAAGGTCCCACTTCTGCCCAAAGGTGATGTGCTACCTTAACCTGGTTATCTAAGTCTAACTAACATACTAAATTAGTTTTGCCTAATTAACATGAATGTCTCACTTCTGTCCAAAGATGATGTGTTACATTCGTACCCTGTAAAACTAAATTGTGCCTAATAAATTAAGTGTCCCACTTCTGTCGAATTTTGTTTAAGTAGAACTTTTAATTAATCTATTATATTTTGGTGTTTATAATAGATGTTATCACATCTCATCAAAACAATGATCCTCACATATTAATGATCCTTCACTAATATAATGATCCTAATTTGTGTCTGCCTTACTTAAATATCCCATAACATAAATCACTCTAAAGATCTTCTAAAAGGTCATATCTCAAACTAACTAATCCACTCTTATTCTAAAACTTAATATGATTTGCTCTTATTGAGTCTTGATTATCCCTTAAGACATGGCACTCCTGCTAATTTTCTAACAAACTAAAATTTATTTTCATTAAGAAATGGGATAAGTCAAATATAATGTCACTTATGGTAATCAAGAACTCAAATTAATGATTGCTATCAGGGGAGCTGGTGTGCGTGGTTTTAGTAAATTAAAAAGATATCATTTTCCCGTGCCAAAAACTTGGTGTTTTAATTCAGAAACTTTGATTTGGGATAAATGACTGATTTTTACTAAACGGTTTTACCGGGTTTTAAATTTATAAAGTAAACAATGTTTACTTTCGAAACTAAAACCAACACATAGGCAGAGAACCTGACGTGTATAGTATAGTTTCTAGGGTAAGTATTGAGTATCGTATTCCCAAGGATCACACTTTTCTCTACTCAACCATACATCAATTTACTGATCGGGTTGTAAAAAGAAAAATAAAACGGAGGGGTTCTTTGATAAAAATAGTTTTTGAAAAAGGTTTTAGTTTTGTAAAATAAAAAGATAAAAGTAGTAGAGTAGTATATTATGCATATATCGGGGTCCTTTGATTTAACAGTTAAGTTTATTATTAGAATTAATAATTTCAGTTAGTTAGTTTTGTGAGGAAGACGAGATGGGTCTTGAAGTGTTGACTCTTTGATAGAGAAGCGGAGGCTACTACTGCGTAGAATGCTAAACCTCTCCAGCGTGTGTCCACCCGGGGTCTCCGCCAGGGCCTCGCGTATAGCGGGCTCCTCAAACCGCGGTCAAGTATCTGGTCTTCGAACTCATCTTCTTCTTAAAGCGGAGGCTTCACTTCCGACCTGGAACACCGTACACCTCGTCTTAGTTCTCACATTTCATACCGAAGGGTTTCACCTTAGGGTTATTCCCGAGTAGGTCAACAACGATCCCCATTGGTTAACGATACTAGATCGAAGGATCTTTCTTACAGTTGATATCAGGAGACCGTACCCCCATTGGTTAACGGCGTTGTACTAACGAGAACTATATAAAGAATCCGTTATTTGTTTATCTTTATTGTGACACTTAATATTTAGTGATCAATTAAATATCAAGTTGGTTTAATTAATGACAACTTAATTACCCAACCCTTAACCTATCGTGGATGAAACCCTTGATAAAGGTGGCACATAATCCTAGAGGCGTATGATACAAGAGATCACTGGTGCGCCCTTAGGGAAACCTCTCTTTACCAAGAAGATCATCCAATCATCTGGTAAGTACCAGAAATGTGTTACTCAGATCTGGTCCACTTCAGAAGCCATTAATTAGAACCCGGTTCGGATATCAGCAGCCCGAAGGATCTGTCTCACTACCGGTTTCCTCGTCTTGGATCTAGTTCGGGACTACCAAAAGCTGATTATACCTGTAGTTATTTAGTTAAGTTAATCAATTATTAATTTATATTTTCGGATGAGCTCACAAGTGCATGGGTTATTACACACCATGGGTACACTCATAAGTTATCCTAATAAGTTAATATTTATTTTAGGTTTAAGTTATCATCAATGGAAACCTGTCACAAAGATAAATAAATAAGGATTAGAAGAAGAGGACACCACAAATAACTAAAAATAAACTACTAGTAATAATAATAAAAGTCTACAAATTGAGATGGGTTTGTAATGATAGAAAGATACAACCATAAAACATGATCAACACAAGAAACATGGCTGCTCATAAACAAGCTATCCACCTCCAGTGATATCTAGCTCTCTTGATCCTCACGACCCTCGATATTTATTGCATAACTACTCTACGATCCTCTTCTTGGCCAAGCCGATCAAGGTAGGACGAGGCCTAACCATTGAGGGATGTTGGGATGGCCAGAAGGCCTCCCACAAGACCCCAAGATCTATGGAAGAAGCTTGGAGTTCGGCCCCAAGAGAGCACAAGAAGGGATGAACAAATGGTGGGGGTTAGCTTGCTATTTATAGGCCTCCAGAGGGTGCACGGCTGTGCCAAAGGTTGGCAGGGGCGTGCTTGCTGTTACACGTACGTTCTGTTGTTGCAGTTCTGAGTTGTCTGTACTTTTGTCTGTGCACGAGAGTGCCAAGTACCTGAGCGCGGACATGCTCATCAAGAATTTGTCAGATTTTTTCGTTTAAGCCTTAGGGAACACGTTTCAAAGAGCATGGGCGTGCCAAGTGATTTGGCACGGGCGTGCACGTGTCCTCGGTACGTTTTCTTGTTCTCCAAGCTTGCTGCGTTGTCTTATAGCGTGCAGGGCCTCCGTGCAAGTGTGCGTTGGCATGCTGGGTCACTCCCGGACTGGTTTTATCACTATTTAAGTCCCGGGATTGTCTTCAAAGATACAGGGAACAAGCTCTAAGTCTCGTATCTTCAGGAATCTCCAGTTTTTGCTCGTTTTTGCCCAGAAATCCTCTGTTTCCGTCTTGGAGCTCCAATTTCCTGAGAAATACAAATAGGAACGAATTAAGCACCCAATATCAATAATATAAGCCTAATTCTACCCTATTATGAGACTGTTTATGCCTGTTTTATATGTTAATTCTGTGAGTCATCAGGAGCCATTAAAAGATTCTGAAATTCCTTAGACTAATTTTGTTTCTATGGAAGAATCAAAAGAACTCTTAAAGAAGCATGCCATAAATCTAACTCAAATCATAAGGTTAGGTGACATTCGTGATTAAACTTAGGGCTTATTCATGGAATTAATAAAGATTTTCAGTGCGTTGTACAATAACTTTTCCATAGTACGATTAGATGCCTTATAAATCAACTACAACACTCAGAAGTACCAAAGGAAAATGAGTGTGTTGATAGCAACATACGTATAGGAAGAGAAACGCCTAAAACTGAAAATTTAGATGTTATTCACCTTACTATCACTAAAACTTAAAGGTGGGAGATAACTTACAATAGAGAGGATAGTTTTAAAGTCCGGAAACAAAATGCAAGTACTGCTTCCAGATCTAACTTCTGCAAGCGGATGTCTCACTGCAAAACTATGTCATTAGACTAGGCACAAGCAATGAGACAATCCATAAGCCAAGGAAACAGTTGGGTAAGTTAAGTAGTAGAAAATCAATGATATTTGACTCCACAAATATAAATATTCCAATTAACACATAATTGTTGAGTCTAGTTCTATTCGTTTCCTTACCAGATTTCAACAAATACTTAAGATGAGAGTAAGTGGCGAATTTATTGTTAAGGTTGAAAGAACCATTAATAACTGATCTTTGTATTAGGCTTTATGATACCTTACAATATTCTGGAGATTACTCAAAATTTTAGTATCAATACTAAAGTCAAATTTTGACAGTTGTGACCAAAACAAAGTCATTATTAACTTAAACTCTCATATATTTGTTGTCATTATCTGAACAAAACATTATAAAATAGAACAAGATGATACATACATTTTCACAACTTTGTTATCATGAAAATGAAAATTTAACAAAGGATAATGAGACATGTGCACTTCATCCAGTGAGACCAAATTTTTTTTTCATGAGAAATCATGAATAGGTTAATGAAGGATGATTTGTTATTAAATCTCATTCTTAGTGACTTTAAAGCATATGTTAAATGCCCTAAACTTTAAATGGCAAAAGGAATAAATAGGTTTCCATCACATGGTATAATTAACTGAAATTAGTGGAGCTTAGAAAAATATCGACTTGTATCTAATCTGTTTCATACGAACCTAAGTCTTCAAGAAATCAATTCATATACTTAAAAGGTTTCCTTCTAAATATGTCCTTAAAATTTCATATGAAATCTGGACAATAAGGAAATCAAGTCTAAAATATATTAAATATTCCCATTCACATGCATCGCAAAAACTTATCATATGGAGTTCCTAGAGACCTAAAAGATCAGTGGGAGTATTAAGTGTCCTCATTATAACTTGCAAAAGTTGCAAGAGGTGGGGGAAGTGACAATTTTGATCTTATCTTTAATTACACCTCTTATATATGACACTGCTCCATCACAACTTGTCTCCTTAGAATATAATGATACACCTAATAAAGTTTCATTGATGCCTAACTATGGGAAGAACTTAGATTTTTTTACCAAAACTAAAGTAATCCTCAATAAGAGAAACTAAAATAAACATCATTGTCTTGTTTCTCTATTAGAATCTATTGGTCTTCCAATCTTAGACCTTATGCATGCTAAGTTCCTAAAGATTTCTAAGTTTATTGGGGGCAGTAAAAGTCCTTATCATGACTTTCCAGATGTACAAGAGGCGGGGGGAGAGAGACTCATTAAATTCTAATCCGAATTTAACTCCAATTACACCTCTTGTACACCATACTGCACAAACTCTTACACACTTAGAAAGTAATATTGCTCCTTATTTACCTGAGAATAAAAGCACATAACCAATAGCTAATTCATAAAATTGCATATGTATCCTAATAAACCCAATAGATAACTCAGGAGGTCATCTAGGTCTAAAAGGCCTACATATTGGATGATTAAGTACTTTACCTGACTAAAGCTGAAATGGATGTTTGGAATGTTTACTGATCCTACCTCTTCTAATTATATCATTGGCATCAATTAGATCTTCTAAATGGGATAAAGCTATTATTGAAAAGCTTTGATTCCATGAATTAGAATAACGTTTGGATTTGGTTGAATTACCTAAGGGTGTTCATAACTAAACTGAATCCGAATGGAAACGTTATCAAACTAAAAGTATGATTGATTGCTGAGGGTTTTACTCAAGAGGGGATAAATAACAAGTACGTTTTACTTGTCTTGCAAAAAGGTATCTTTGATTATCATTACCGTTCTAGTAGCTTATAATAATTTAAGAGCTACATTAGATGAACATTAGACAACTCTCCCTAACATTGTCCTACATGTTCATAAAATAACATGAAAGTTCTAAACTAAAGGTCAAGAACACTTAGTTTGTAAGTCAATGAAATCCATGTATGGGTTGATGCTAGCATTTAAACATGATGAAATTATAATGCAATTCCTTTCATCAAGAACCAAGTGGATTAACACACCTACCTCAAGATGAGTGGGAGCAACTAATGCAAACTTGTCCTTATATAGATGACATTCTTTTGACAAGTATATGTTACATTAGTCAAATAATTGTTCGCGCATACTTTGACATAATGAATCTCGGAGATACCTCTTATGCTATAGGAATCAAAATTCACCGAGATAGACTCAACAAGACATTGGTTTAGTCTCTAAGTGGGTCTTTACACATGTAACATACAACTTTGCTCTCCTTTAGAGGCTAATAAGATAAATGAGATTATTACCTTATGCTTCATTAATTAGAAGCCTTGCGTAAGTTTAAGTCTATACTCGTTTGGATATTGCTCATGTTGCTTAACACTAGACTCGTCTAGATTATTGTGAAGCATCTAATAAAGTATTAGAATATCTCTAAGAAACGAGAGACTATAATTTTAAAGAAGAAGTGAGAACTTAACATAGTTGAATACTCTTATTCCAACTTTGCTGTATTCAAAGAAACCATATGTCAACTTCGGGATATATCCTTATTTCAGCAGACAAAGCTTATCTCATGGAGGAGTCATAATGAACTGTTAAAAAAAACCTAAATAATAATGACATAATATGTTGCTTATCACAACGCAGCTGTCACTAAATGTTGTTGGAATTTTTATCAGTAGACTCATAATTCGTTTGATATTTGTTTGTCTCTAAATACGCTCATGCATGCCTAAGGACATATAGACACTAATTATACAAATTAACGTTAAGGGCTGACTTGTCATGATCCTAATGTTAAGTTTTAAATTTGGGGTGTAGTATGATTAATGAGGGTCCTGAGTTGAATAACTGACTCAACGACTGTATTTCTCTGCTACATTTTTTGGTTTAAAACTAAAATGAGTGTTAACTCCTGATCAGGCTTATCTAATGCTCATAATAAATGATTACTTGGCCAAGTGGGATAATGTAAGAATATGTTTATATATTCTATTATGTGGCCCTTATAATCATTTATCTAATAAATGATCAATGACCTAATACTCTATTGGTTTAACTGGTCTTTATGTGATGGACGTAATTACCCTTAATGAACCATTAAATAGGGTTTCCCTTGGGTGTATATATAGAGATTATTAGGAGAGATTAAAGGCTAATGAAACACCAATAATCTAAACCCTAAGTTACCTCCCCTCTCCTCTCTAAAACTGAGATCCTTGATCTCCTTAGCCATCCTAACTGTACACCCTAAACGGGAACCCGATCATCATGTAGATCATGAAGTATTCCCTATCAGTGGTTACTGGCTAATAAGGTAAATATTCGATTTACTTATTCATGTTTATATAGTATTATTATCAAAGAATTGATCAACATTCTATTCATATTAGCTCCCACCGTATACCCAAATAGTCAAAAGGCATGACACCTCGTTTACAACCCAAGACCAACGCCGTATTATCCGTTTCCATATCACACGTACCAATCCCATAAATGTAAGACTTATTAATATTTATTTTCAATCCCGAACAAGTGTAAAAGCATCTCAAAATTCTTGCCATCTTCACCACATTAAGATCCGACCAGTCGCCTAGAATAAGAGCATCATCGCATAAAAAAGGCGAGAAAAGACCAAACCATCCTTATCCAACTTAATCCCTTTGAACTCTCCTAACCTAATAGCTTTATTAATAATGCAAGAAAGAGCTTCCATCACAACCAAAAACAAGAAAGGAGACAACGGATCACCTTGTCTAAGGCCTTTTTGACAATTGAACTCAAACGTAGGTGACCCATTGACTAAGATAGCCGAGCGAGCTGACTCCAAAATCCCCAACACCCACATACACCATCTACTCGAAAAGCCCATTTGCTCCAAAATGGATATCAAAAACTTCCAGGTCACGTTATCATATGCTTTTTTGAAGTCTATCTTCAATAAAAACGCCTTCTTAGACTTCCTCTTCAACCATTCGATAAACTCATTAAGAACAAGCGGCCCATCCAAGATGTATCTATCTTTAATGAACGCCGAATGAGACTCCAAAATCACATCATCCATAACCTTCGTGATTCTATTCGCCATGACCTTCGATATCACTTTACTAATCATTCCAATAAGGTTAATGGGCCTGTAATCCTTCATATTAACCGGATTTTTACACTTTGGAACCAAAGTAATAAAAGAAGTACTACACCCGGACTAATGTAGCCCGTATCATAGAAATCATTAAGAACATCATAAAAATCAATTCTATATCTCCCAAAATTTCTGCACAAAATGGAAATTAAACCCATCTGGTCCCGGAGCCTTATCCTTCTCATAGTCAAACACCGCACACTTAATCTCTTCTTTAGAAAAAGCTCTTACCAACTCGTCACGATTGGATTCTTGAACCATCTTCAAATCTGCACAATCCAATCTCGACCGGACATGATACTCTTCTTTAAAGTGTGATCGAAAGAATCTCAAAACTTCTTTTTTTTAACAACATTAGGCGTCATCTTCCAAATACCATCCACCTCAATACCCGGAATCGCGTTAGACGCCCTTCTACCATTTTTAACTCTATGAAAATGCCCCGTGTTATCGTCTCCCAAAGCCGCCCATTTAATAAGAAACTATTTTAAAACACAACTGAAGTGAATAAATATGAATTGGGTGAAATTACTTTAATTACTATTAACATCAAATATAAGAACAAAGTTATACATTAGCTAGTACATTATCATCTTTATTTATTTTTTTATTGTTTTACTCTGTTAGACTCAAGGGAGTGGGGCGGGGAATGGGGGGCGGCAATCCAAAGCCGGGCGGGAACACCGTCCCTAGGGGCGGGAAGAGGAGGGCGGGGAGGGGGGCGGTGGGGGAAAGCCGGGCGGTGGGGGGAGATGATGGGTGACGTGGCCGGTTTTGGTTGGGTGTTTTTTTTTCTTTTTTTTTATTTAACTTTAAAACAATATAATATTATTCTTTCACCCCCTTTCCTCCCCTTCCACTCCCCACAATTTTTTCCCCCCACATGGGTCCCACAAGTGCCACATGGCGCTTCACCCCCCTCCACTCCCTATAGTCTTATGCTATTATTCTAATAAGACATTTTAAACCTTAGTCACTTTTATTTTAGTAGGGATATGCACTTTTTTTAAAGGTTTGGCTACGTTTGATTTTTCCTATCCAATCTAGGGATGGTAATGGGTCGGTTTGGGACGGGTTTAGGTAATCTCAACCCCATACCCGATTAGGTATGTTTGTCCCAAACCCGGCCCAAAACCCGTCGGGTTTGTGTAGGGTAATTACCTATCGGGTATCGGGTATACCGTGGGTTTCGGGTAAACCAATTAATTTTTAAAACTTACTCATTGAGTATATCCGACTAAAAACCCGACTGACATCTATTAGGTAACTATTAACCAATTACATTTACCATTATTAAATATATGTTATTTGCCTCATCACAAAGCCATGCACGTCCAGCAATGTTTTGAATTCTTATTAGTTAATTTTAATATATTAATTGTTGGAGTATTAGGGGTCAAAGCAGTGAGTACGTAGTTCTCTCCATTTTTCTAGGAAGTAATGGGTTACTTATAATGTAGTGGGTAGTTGAATCCTTTGTTTCTTTATTTAATAGAGTATGTAATTGCTTTTATGGTTATGAATGAAATGAATGATCTTGAACTTCTCTCTAAGTTTCTAATCTAGCTTCTTATCTAATTTCTTGAGCTTTACCCACCCAATGGGTTACTTATCGGTTAGAACCATAACAGTGGTATCAGAGCGGCCTTGATCCACTCCGATGGACACTTGTGAATGGAATGCTACAATGGCTCGGATCGATTCGCTTTATGAGAAGGTGTTTTCTACACCACCACCAAAACCAGTTTCTGCTTCACCACAACCAACTTCCGCTCCCGCCACAACACCACCACCTGCTTCAAAAAAAAACACCTACCCCGACACCTTCTCTGTCCACAAAGCAACAACCACCACCGGTCCATATACCATTAGCCCTTTCTCTTGTTTTTCCAAAACTACCGATATTGACCACATATAAGCACTCGTACCAAAACACCACTAAAACTAACCCTTCATCTTCTGATGCTATTCAAAACCCAACCCCCATACAAGCACCTGCATCACAACCAACATCAGAGACATCAACAGATGCATCAACAGATGCATCAAAAAATCCCCCAACACCCTCCGAAAACTTTGCACCATCTCAACATCCTAATTCGAACCCACCAATCAAACCGACCACCATTTTGAATCATGTCTTCAGCACTCTAGCATGCTAAAAGCAAAACGGACCTCGCAAAAGGACAACGAAACATCTAGAGACGGCGTGACCGAGGACTGTGAGGGGCACCCACCTTGGCGTGTTGGCACGACTTCTCCGAATGCTATGGGACTAACCGAGTGGCGACCGCCTTGGAGCAACACCAAGTCTGTATTCTTTCAGCTTGAGGACAAGGTGAGTTTGAGCGGGGGTGGAATGTTATGTGCCTCATCACAAAGCCATGCACGTCCAGCAATGTTTTGAATTCTTATTAGTTAATTTTAATATATTAATTGTTGGAGTATTAGGGGTCAAAGCAGTGAGTACGTAGTTCTCTCCATTTTTCTAGGAAGTAATGGGTTACTTATAATGTAGTGGGTAGTTGATTCCTTTGTTTCTTTATTTAATAGAGTATGTAATTGCTTTTATGGTTATGAATGAAAATGAATGATCTTGAACTTCTCTCTAAGTTTCTAATCTAGCTTCTTATCTAATTTCTTGAGCTTTACCCACTCAACGGGTTACTTATCCGGTTAGAACCATAATAATATATATGTAAATGATTACAATGTATAAATATAAAATACTTAAATCATATAAAAACAATCAAAGACATAGATAACAAATAGTATACACTAACTTTTTGGTAATTTTAGCACAAGATCACAATGTAGATGGACAATTAGATATATTATGCATACATATTTAAAAAGATATATTAGAAATTATATTGGGTATCTAATCGGGTAAACGAGTATACTTTATCGGGTAAACGTGTTGGGTAAACGGGTATATCATCAAATCCCAAACCCGTCCCAAACCCGCAAAAAAAAAATAAAAACTAATCTCATATCCGGACCTAGGGATGGCAATGGGTCGGGTTTGGGACGGGTTTAGGTAATCCCAACCCCATACCCGATTAGGTATGCTTGTCCCAAACCCGTCCCAAAACCCGTCGGCTTTATGTCGGGTAATTACCCATCGGGTGTCGGGTATACCCACGGGTTTCGGGTAAACCCATTAATTTTTAAAACTTACCCATCGGGTATATCCAACCATAAACCGGTCTGGTATCTATTGGATAACTACTAATCAATTATATTTAGAATTATTTAATATACGTGTAAATGATCCCAATGTATGAATATAAAATACTTAACTCATATAAAAACACTCTAAGACATATCTAAGACATATATAACAAATAGTATACACTATTTTTTGGTAATTTCTAGCACAAGATGGTAATCTAGATGGACAATTAGATATATTATGGACACATATTTAAAAAGATATATAAGAAAACATATTGGGTATCTAATCGGGTAAATGGGTATACTTTATCGGGTAATCGGGCCGGGTAAACGGGTATATCATCAAATCCCAAACCCGCGAAAAAAATAAAAACTAATCCCATACCGGACCCATACCCTATTACCCGACCCAAAACCCGTCCCAAATGTGTCGGGTTTCGGGTTTACCCATCGGGTTCGGGTTTGATTGCCATCCCTACCCGGACCCATACCCGATTACCCGACCCTAAACTCGTCCCAAATGTGTCAGGTTTCGGGTTTTCCCATCAGGTTCGGGTTTGATTGCCATTTATTCCAATCATAACCCCACAACTCTTAATCTCTCAAGTTTTATTTTGGAATATATCATTGGTTTTTGCGGTTTTCACAAATATGATGTATGGTTTAACTTTGTTTGATTTTCAGATTTCGAAAAAAAAAAAAAACAATGAACCAGAAAACATGAAATTGTTTTGTTTTCAGTAAAACTGTGTGATTATGTGTCTTTAATAAACTATATACGAAAAATGTGTAACATGTTTAATTTTAAGTAAAAAAAATTACGAAAAAGATTACAATCAATTTTGAGACTCAAAAATGTTGAGCTAGTATAAATCATCATCATCATACTCAGTTAATCCTACAAATAGCAAAAGCTAAAGTAGGATCTGAGCCGCTATACATGTATAGTAATATAAAATAATCTAGTAATATAAAATAAAAAGATTAAATATAGATGGGATTCTAGCCGCGATGATTTGGAAGGCGAGAAACAAGGTTATTTTTACAAGGAAAAAATTAAATATAGAGGCGATTTTTGATAGACTAGAAGAAATGGTTTAAGTTGGGAGAAATGAGTGTCTTTTGATTTTGAGTTAATTACCAATTTAGTCCCTGAGGTTTGTTAAAAATTGTCACTTTAGTCCAAATAGTTTTTTTCTCATCTGTGTCTCTGAGGTTTCCATTTTTTATCATTTTAGTCCAACCTCTTAACTCCGTTCAGAAAAGTCAGTTAAGTAAGGAGTATTTTGGTCATTTTACAAATGTATTCCTTTTTTTTTTACCATTTTCATCAAAAACCAATTTTTAAATTTTTTTTGCCATATATATACACACACATATACACGGACACTTATTTATTATGTGTAGACATATTATAACCACCACCCTCTAAAACAACCACCATTATTTAACCCCACCACCATAACCATCTAACACAACCACCACCGTCTAACCTCAAATCGAAGCAAACCCTAACCCCCAAATAAAAGCTAACTACTCCAAATCCTATTTCAGAGGTAAAACCCCTTTTCCTTTATAATATTATAAGAGATGGTGGTGGGTGTTCGGAGATGGAGATGGTGATACTGCAGGCCTTGATACAAAGGTAAACCCCCACAAAAACCCCTATTCTTGTACCGGAAACTTAAGATAATTATGATGATGGTTAGTTACTGTGGTAAAGGATTACGGAAATGGTAGTTGTGGTGGAGACAGGCGGCGGAGCCGCTAGGTTTTCGATGGGGTTAATTGATGAGAACAGTGATGAGGGTTTGTACACTTATACGAACGGTGGATGATGGTGGGGCTAATGGTGGGGTTGTGTGTGGGCCTTCTTCTTCACCTAGTAATAGAGACAAGAGAAAATTTAATCCCATTTTAGTATTGTTTTGTTGCAATGTTATAATGATTGATTTTTTGATCTTATTAATGTGTATGAGTTTGATTAATGTGTGGTTCTTGAACTGCAATTTTATTAGAAAAAATGAATCTTGATCCTGTTAATGTGTGGGATTGATTAATATGTGTTTCTTCAACTGCATTTTTTTTAAATCTTGGTCTTGTTAATGTGTTGATTTGATGAATGTGTGTTTCTTGAGCTGCATTTTTTTAATCAACGGCAGTGGGTGTGCTTATGGTAGAGGGAGGCTGTGGCGAAGGGTGGTTGTGGCGGTGGCGGTGGTAGGTGGTCATGGTGACGGTGGTGGATGGTGATGCTGTTGATGATGATGATGGTGGAGGTGGTGGGTGGGTTTTGGATGATAATGGCAAAAAAAAAGGAATACATATGTAAAATGATTAAAATACCGTTGACTTAATTGACTTTTCTTAACGGAGTTAGGGTTTGGACTAAAATGACAAAAAATGGAAACCTCAGAGACACAAATGAGGAAAAAAAGCTATTTGGACTAAAGTGATAATTTTTTACAAACCTCAGGGATTATATTGAAAATTAACTCTTTGATTAATGTGGAGAAGTAGATTAGGTGATGTAATATGACTTCTCTATGGGTCAAGTACTCAACTGGTCAAGCATAAACCTTTGTACATATTTTGGGTGAAATTAATGAATATTGTTTGCCTTAAAAAACTAATAAAAAAAATTATCAGTCTTCAAATATAGCAACACCCAAGAAACAATCTATTTCCATAAAACTAAGTGCTTCACACCCCACCTCCCTTTTCAACACGGTTTAGACCTAAAAGAGTTCCAATCTTGAGTCTTTTGTTCATTTCTTTTTTTCAATTGATCTTTTAGTTAAAAGCGCAATTCTCATTTGAATTAGCCAAAAGCAATCGAGTGCACCACAAATGGTAGTTTACCAAGTTTTATAAGACTATTTGGTGTGCCATGCGGGGAGGGAATCCGGGGTGACATGTGGCATCCGGGGTACACGGGAACACCCCCCCCCCCCCCCCCCCCGTTGATTTTCCGGTGAGTTCGGGGAAATTTCCACCTTCTCCCCGGATGAAGTGATTGGTCCATTCTTTTTTTTTTTTTTTTTTTAAAATCAAAGTTTTATATATAAAAAAAGGAAGGGGGAATGAGGGAATTGGGGGAAGGCATTTCCAAACTTTGAGGGAGGAAATGGGGGAAATGATGTGGCGCTGATGTGGCAATTGGGGGAGTTGGGGGAAAGGGGAGGCACACCAAATAGTCTAAATAATCCCTATTTACTTAACACTAATAACAACATTTTAGTTATCAAATTATAATGGCACATTGACTATGGGTGAGATCAGTGCCAACAATAAGTAAAACTATAAAGTGGATACCGTACCGATTACGGCGATGTAGTTAAAGGTGTAAACTAAACGAGCCTAAACTCGACTAGGCCCGATTAATTACGAAAGCTCGAGTTCGGCTTTTGTTATATAATAATTAATTTTAAAATTTATACATATGTATATATATAATTTAATTATTTTTACTATAACTGATACAACATATAATAATAATTATTATGTAAATACAACAACAACAACCATACCCAGTAAATCCCATAAATAGTGTAACTATTAGTAGGGTCTGGGAAAGGTGAGACGTAGACAAACCTTACCTCTATTCCTGAGAAGTAGAGAGGTTGCTTCCAAAGAGACCATCGGCTCTAAAGCTCACAACAAATAAATACAAGAATAGGAGATATACACAAGCAGTACCGTAGAGATAGTGGAACGAGTAAATGGTAGAGATGGAAAAGATATTCAACTAAAAACAACCTATAAGCACAAGAGACAATCATATGTAGAGTCCAACAGAAGTGTGGGTGAATCGTTGATCGGCGGCTACAAACACATATGAACATACCCTAACAGTCTTTAACTTTAATCCTAATTATTATGTAAATATATAATTAATATATCAAATAAAAGCTATATACATAGTATAATCGTTTAGTCTCATAAGACAGCTCGAGCTTGACCTCATTTAAACTCAGCTTAATTCGAGTTTTTAGCAAGCCAACTTTAAGTAGCCCCTAGACCGCTTGACTCATATACACCCCTAGATACGATACATGTACTACCAAAATAATACTAACTACCAAAACTAACCAGTAAAAAAAACCATAATAATGTTCAGTCAGCATCAATTTAGTACAGTTCTATAAAAAAAACGACATCAAAATGTTCATCCCGTATCAGTTCAATACGATACCAACACTCTCATATAAAAAATAAATAATTTTTTTTGCTCATTTCTAATTTCTAATTGGGGATCTCCCCAGATAAAACCCTAACATCTGATAAATATGACTAACCGGAATCGAACTATCAACTTACACATGACCTCTGCTATAGCTCCGTCCATTTTCATGCTTGATTGACTCTAATTTCTAGTTGACCCCCAAAAAATACGTGGTTTGCACCCCACCTCGAACTTTTTTCCACACGGTTTAGTGTTTTTGAATCTTGTTATTATCATATTCCCATTCATTTACTTACTTATAAATCAACCAATAGATTTCTTTTCTTTCATTTATTTTAAGGATAAATAAATAAATCAATCTGTTATATTATCTCAAGATCCACGCCTCCCTCCCTCCTTCCCGTTCTTTATAACTTATAAATAATAAATAATAAATAAATATTATTATCATTCCCATTCATTCATAATCTTTTGAAGCAACCCAGATCAGATCCCATAAACACTAAGAATATTTGAATTTTGAACATTTACATTTGATGGGTGCTCTGCCTTCTACGCCGAGGTGGGGCGGAGATGGGTCGCCGGAGTATCTCATCCAAACATTTCTTGGCGGGAAATCTTTTCCGGTGAACTCTGATTACTGGCATAACTTACTTGAGCTCCCCTTTGATCTTCATTGGCCTGCTAACCGTGTTCAACATGCTTGCCACACATTCGGTCTGTTCTTTCTACTTGCATTGTTTCTTCATGTTATGTATTTGTTTGTCAATTCTCATCATGGGTTGCCTTTGAAATGTGGGAATTAAAAAATACTTTTTTTTTTGGTCATATGGTGTGAGTTTATATCTTAGAGTTAGATCATATGGGTGATGTCTTGGTTTCGTATTGATTGTTATATATTTTCTGTAGGTTTCTAGCATCGTTTACCTTATATTTAGGCGCAATGTTTAAAAAAACCGGCTTTTATACCGTATCGGGTTGGGCTAAAAAATGGTTCAACCGGTTATACCAAGCGGTTCAACTGGCCGGTTTGAACTGGTTTTTAAAACATTGTTTAGACGTAAATAAGGTTTATATATGTTTTAACATATATGTACAACCTTAAAGCTTGGTCTACAAAAATATGTGGTATGCATGAGGCGCGCGACTCGCTTGCCTTTCCTGTATTACTTGCGCTTTATGTACGATGAAGCTAAGAGACCTGCGCTAGAGGTTGCCTTCCGCCTAGGCGCGATTTTTTTAAACCAAGATAGATGTTAAGTAAGTTAATAAATGGACATTGTTATGGATTTTAGTATGATTGAATAAAATTATATTTATAAATCTCAGGTATTGAAACATATCTTTAAAACTTACAAGTAAGAGAGCCAATTTTTTATATTCTGTAGTATTCGTCACCCTTCTTATGGCGGATTGCGGATCAGGGATCACGGTTTATCACATTGTGTGGGATTTTTTTGATCGTTGATCTTTTAATATGATAGAATTTGTTTCTACGATAATCTTGCTTTATCATTGCCTATCTGTTAGCATGACCAGTGCAAATGTGGATTCTAACTAAGTTGATTAGATGGTATCCGAATTCAGGGTAGACATGTTATGTGGATTCTAACCAACATATTTTTTTCAGCACAAAACAATCGTTCTACAAGGCACCTTGCAAAGATCTTAATTCACTTAACATGGTGTCTGCAAGAGTCGCTTTCTAATCCAGATGTGTTATCAGTGGCTTCGATGAAGGCTGTAAATGCATCTTACATTTCATCTGTATTTTTGAAGTATTTAATTGAAAATTTGAATAGCGAGAACCTTGATGATTTGTATTTATCTCTAGATGAGAGTGAAACCATACCAAACAATATCCGTAAAGGTAACTAATATAACATTGTGTTACATTTCTCTGTAATTATTGCAGTATAACTTTTATCATCTAAAATGGTTAACATCTTTCTATGTTGGCCATAGATGAGAGCATTATAAATATGGTTATGCATGCGGTGCTTAGCTATATTGGCAAAGTGGACGTAAGGTATATTTCAGGTTTTTATTATATTCATATATTAGTAGTAGGATTCATAGGTCTATTTTCTAATGCTGTGTATATAAATACTCAGTCCAAAGACGTATCTTCTACATCACGAACTGCTGAACTTCATGCTCATTGCTATGTCTACTCAGCTTCTTTGTGGGCCGTCACCTGGACCAAATGATGTTCACCCTTTCATTGATGCAGCAATGAGTCAGGTAACCTCTAAGCCACTAACAATGTGACGGTCTATTTTTTGTTATTAAACTAGTTTTCTAGTAATATATTATATCATAACTACACAAGCCATCTGCATTTGGTGAAAGCCTAACAACAATGAAAGAAACTAGATTTTATTTTGCAGGAGAATTCTTTGGTAGGTTTGGTTGTTCATAAACTGCTGCTTAACTACATCTCTCGCCCACGATTCAAAAGCAGTGCATCTTATACCTTAATATCTGAAGAAAATCAGCTTGGTGTGCTGAAGAGAGTTGGTTCTGCTGCTGGTATATCTGAGTTAGCCTCTCATATAGTTCATTTTATTTTATTCGTTATTCAAGTGGTTGAAATTGAGAACTTTCATTACATATGACTAGCTATATTTAGAGCCGGTAAAATTATAATTGGTGAGAAGTTCACATCCACCGACTTTCTGTAAGATCGTGTCATTACCCTGGAAAATGCCTTCAAAATTGTGGTCCAAAGAGGTGGTAATGACGAATGGTATCTTCAAAAAGTGTGTGTATATATATATACAGGAAAGAACCCTAGGGAAGCCTATATCGGGTCCACGGGCTATATACTAATATAACATATGTTAAATTGTTAATACTGTCATAATGATAGTGATTATGGTTTTGAAAACACTTGTTTTTTAACCCTCTCTGAAGAAAGAATACTTTTGCCTTTTACCCAGTATTTTCTGACACAATATATTCTTTCACACTGCTACACTAAAGTGCTGCACCTAATGTTTTTGACTTTCCGAATTGCATTTCATCTTTTCAGCTGGACATCTAACTTACGACAGTAACTTTTGTGTATGTGTGATGTATCTGATCAAATGTTCTTTATATTTGACTTGCAGCAAATATAGTGCTTCTCCCACTTAGTTACTTTGTCAATTCAAGTTTTGAAGCCTCTAGAAGTCAACTGGCTGACAGCAGCATCAATATATTACTAATTCTCATTCATTATCGTAAATGCATTCTTGTGGAATCTGCGAAAAACAGCAATGCTAGCGTCGTTTCTGAATCATTTCCGAAAGATGAGACTTATTTCGCTGAAAATCCGTATTATAAAGCCTTGGAAAATGTTAGGAATGTCGAGTGTAAGATCCATTTATCTTTTGAGCTCCTTTAACCACATTCTCTTGTTATCTTATTATTCTCCTTCTTTCTAATTATTGTGTTTGAATTGCGTAACCCATATTGCAGTTGATCGGGTGGATATTGAGGGAAATGCACATAATGGTCCACTTGTGAGATTGGCCTTTGCTTCTCTCTATGATACACTTGGCATGTAAGAGCTCAGTTTACTTTGATTTGCTTAAAATGTTATGTGACCTTAAGTGTAAAAGGATGGTTACAAGTTACAACCTCTTAGATCTCTTTGTTTGATGAATTATTTAAATATATTAATGATCTCATTATTAATCATATTAATATATTAACGCTGACGGGTCAACCCGACTCGTATTAAAAGTAATTGCTCTGGCATGAACCTTTTACCCAATTTCTTGTTTTCCATTTTGTTCTCTGTTAATATTTTATCATGTAAATAACCATTTGTGAGCTTCTTTTTTACTCAATGTACATTGTCCTCTGTAACGTATGTAACATGTCTCCACTTGTGATGACCGAACAACACTATAAATAAGTCATAACTTTTCTGTAGTATCAATTTACTCAAATAGTCTAATCTCGTGTTAGTAACAAGGACGGTGGCTCTAACTCAGATAAACAATTTAAGTTAATAGGCATGAAGGAAATTTATTCTATTATTATTGGTTAGATGTTGTGTGTTACCTTTTGTGGTTAAATCTAGTCCATAATATACTTGACCCAAGTCGACCCGACCCTAGGCCCGTGTGACCCGTTTAAACGATGGCACGTGTTGACCTAAACAGTAAGTTTGTAATCCAACTCTCATTTTCCCACATCTGATATAACTGATTAATCTTTGCAGGTGCTTGACTGATGAAACTGCAGTTTTGTTACTGTATGCTTTGGTTCATGGGAATTCAGACTTTCTGGAATATGTTCTGGTTCGAACGGATATAGATACATTGGTATGAAGCAACTCAGAATATTACCACTTTCGTTTTTGTGTGTTCTTTAAATCATTTCGCATTGATTTTATTTTTGCAAAAAGAAAAAAAAGGTACTATTTTTCTTATATTCTTGTTAATTTCACTAAATGGCCAGTTGATGCCGTTGTTGGAGACACTTTATGATACATCAAGGAGATCATCAAATCAAATATATATGGTGTTGATTATTCTGCTTATACTTAGTCAAGATGCTTCTTTTAATGCTAGCATACACAAGCTGGTAACTTCATATTATTTTTATTTCCCTGGCTATATGATATTATATAATAATTTCTTTTGTTTTTAATATCTGTTAAATGAGACAATCATCCTTTTGTACTGGCATTTTGTTAGATTTTGCCTTCTGTTCCATGGTATCAAGAACGCCTACCTTCTCAAACATCACTTGGTTCTCTCATGGTCATCATTCTAATTAGGACAGTGAAGTACAACATGTCTAAGATGCGGGTAAGACAACACATGCTTTACGTAGAGATGACAATGGGACGGGTATTGGTAATCACAATCTCATACCTGATATAAAACCGTGTCCCATACTCGGCCCATTACCCGTCGAGTATCAGGTGTGCATGTTTCGGGTAACTGGGTCGGTATCACCTAATACCATATACCTGTACAATACCCTTGAAATTTTTTAAAACTAATCCGTACCCAAATACCATTCCCGGATGTTTCGGGTTTGCCTGTTGGGTTTGGGTTCGTTTCCCATCCGTAGATTTACATTTTACCATGAAGTATTGCCTCATATGTATGTTTTTCGTCAATCTTTAAAATGTTTATCACAATGGACATCAGGCTTGTTGCTAGTTTATACCCAATGCTTGTAAACAGATGTTAACTTTTCACTTGTTAAACTTGAGCAGGATGTCTATCTTCACACCAATTGCCTTGCAGCTTTGGCTAACATGGCTCCACATGTGCATCGGCTAAGCGCATATGCCTCACAACGCCTGGTTAGCCTTTTTGAAATCTTGTCGCGCAAGTATGCATCTTTCTCATCCTTTTTTACTTTTTCTTATATGGTGCCAGCTATTCTTCATTCCCGAGCCTCTGATTATTGTTTATATCCAGATATGCAAAACTAGCAGAGATAAAGAATGATAAAATGCAAATGAATGATAGTGACCCCAAGGATGATGATAAACTTCCTGAAGACACGGTAATTAACAAGATCTTGTTATTACATCAGTTCTGTTGTTATTTTTATATAATTTACTAAATTATAATTCTTTGTTCCAGTCTGCAGAATTGCATATATATACCGACTTTCTCAGGATCGTTTTGGAAATACTCAATGCAATCCTGACCTACGCACTGCCGATGAACCCAGAGGTAGTTAATTAACTTATTAGTTACAGGTTGCCAAAGGGGCGTGTTGGCAGGATGACCCACAAAACGCTTTTTCATTAGTTTAGTTTTTATAAAAATAATTATTGGGTTAATATGATTTAAAAAACATCGTCGCAAAAGAACAGCCTACGTGTTTGTAAAATATGATTTATGAGGTATAACTGTATAAGACCAGTAAATGGATCAAACTTACCACCTCTGTTTACATGTTATGACACGTCCATGCGGCCTTGACATTTCCTGACATATTGATTGACTATATAAATGTGGCAGGTGATTTATGCAATTATGCACAGGCAGGAGGTTTTTCAGCCTTTCAGGAATCATCCGCGCTTCAATGAGTTGCTTGAGAACATTTTTTCTGTATGTACCAGAAATCAAGATGTTTAATCAAAAAATATTTGAAGCATTGTAGTTATGTTCTTTGTGCATAATGCTGATGCTAGTTGTCGCCTTTTAGGTCTTGGACTTCTTCAATAGCCGCATGGATGCACAAAAGTTGGATGGCGAATGGTCTGTTGAGAAAGTGTTTCAAGTTATTAACTTAAATTGCAGATCTTGGCGTGGAGATGGGATGAAGGTAATCATAGTTATTTCTCTCGTGTGCGAAACATATTTAGGGATGCGTCACTCATTTTAGTAACAAACTGAACAAGCTCAGCAAAATGGAAGAAGATATTTATAACAATAACTCGGTTGATTATATGTATGGGAATCAAGAAAATATGAAGTTCAAAATACTTGAAAAAAAGGCAAACAGAGGAAGAAAATTCGAAGTTCGCAGTCAAAAGTGAAGAAAAAAACTTAAACGAGAATGAAATCAGTTAGGTTGATAATTGATACGTATTATAACCAATAAATTTATGTCCTATTATAATTCTTAGATTTATCTACGTGAAAAAAAATATTTTTTTTAATTATGCTTGTTTTACAGCAAAAGTGAATGAACGTCGTCTCATTTTTATTGTATAAACTATAAATGCTCATTTCCGCCTTTCAATTTAGATGTTCACTCAACTACGGTTCACATATGAGCAAGAAAGCCATCCTGAAGAGTTCTTCATTCCGTATGTGTGGCAGTTAGTAATCTCTAGCAGGTATATATCCTCTTGCTTCTTTTTTTTTTTTTTTTTAATTTTCTATTCAGTTAGCATCAATGTACAGATTTAGCGTAAGTCTTTTTTCTAACGGGTCAAATGGGCAAAGAATAAAGTCAACTTATAAAGAAACAGGCCAAGAGTCACCCAAAAGTGCAAATTTAACGGATAAGGCATCCTACATCCTTTAATCATATTTTTGTTGACACATTATTTATTAAAAAAAATTGACCCATACAGAAATTTACCCGTTTGACCACGAGTCTGACCCGTCCATTCTGTTCACAATCCACTTTTTTGTGCAGTGGTTTCAGCTTCAATCCCAGTAGCATAAACTTATTCCCTATTGAGCTGCCTGTGGAGGTTTGTTTCTTTTTTTCCTTTCTTTTTTTAAAAAAAAAAAATGTATGTTTGGCTTCGTTGGTTACACTTCCGAATGCAGGTTAGCTATGTTCCTGGTGAGACAAATACCGACCTGCAGTTAAATGTGAAGGATGCTGTCGAATCATCTGTTTGATATAACACTACCATATTATGTAAATACACAGAGAAAAATAAACGCTTATAAATAAATAAATTTATACGAATCATGATTTTTCAACACAAATTTTGACAGGGTAGATGTAATTCTTGTAACCAAAGCCATTGTAGTAGTGATATTATTGAGGTGTTTACTTATTTGCCTTTTTTTCACCAAAAACCCAATGGTTTCATTTTGTAATATGCCGGAATATGTTTAAAAAACCTGGAATTATCTTTGTTTCATCTCATACATATAAATGTGTATACTGACTTGACCTTGGAGTGTCCGTAAGCTTCGGACCCCTTGGGTCTTTTAACATGGTTAATGTAGAACATGAACGAAAAATGACGCATCACCAACCGCCAAGACTGCTTCAAACCAGAACAGTCTTCTCCTGCAAAAGTCCAAACACATACCTCTGTACCTTAACATCAACAAAACAATTACCGCAGACGTAATAATCAGTAATCAGTTCCAAAACGCCAATCCAGGCGCGACTTGTATGGTACTAATATTTATTTTTATGATAGCCAAACAACTAAGAACATCATATTATTATATTACAAGCAAAGATTTATAAGCTGGAATAAGTAAAGCATACAACTAAATCATCAAAAGAAAAAAAAAAAAAAAAAAAAACCTACACAGGAACTAGAGAAAGACTTTCTATCCATCATCATCCATACATCATCCATGCATGCATCCATATTGAAGTAAAAGCAAAGTGAATCATTGCTTAGTGTTGGGGGTGAGACATGGAAATGAAGGAATGGATTGCAGAATTAACTTCCTGCTGCTTCTTTGTCCCATGATGGAATTGGAATTGGAATTGGAATTGGAAGTGGAGTGTGGAGGTGACACTCTCTTGCTGTTTGGTGAACAAGATTTTACGCCACTAATTGGAGAACGATTGTTCTCTTCTTCAAAAACATCGGCTATCTCGTTTTCTCCCACCGTTTGTAGTTGCTTAGTCATGCCACTTTTGAAAGGATTCAGCTTCCCAAGCCTTGGGTTAGAGGATGATCCAGTGGCTAGAAATGATCGTGGTGGTTTGCCCTTTGAGTTCAGCAACGAAATAGGTTGTCTCGAGCTATAAAAATAAAAAACTTAATTAGACATTGGTAAAACATTGGTAATCACTAGAGCTGACAAGAGGTAAAATGGGTCATGCTTGACACGACACGCTTAAGACGACCATTGAACCCAAGCACAACATGTTCATTTAAGCGCGTCATTTTATTAAATGCTAGCATGGACACGTTTAATAAGTGGGTTACACAAAACGACACGTTTGTGTTTGACATGATTGTTGAGACAACTCACCAAACACAGTCAAGACATGATAGGGATACAATTAAACACGAAAAAATAAAAGTTACCAATAATTAAAATCCATATCTAATTATAATAAATTTAACTATTTATAAACCTAGGTTATATTGATAAACGGGTCATAAACATTTCGTGTCGATCTATTTAACACTATAATTAGAGTGTTATCTGTGCCATGGACAGTAAGTGGGTTGAAGTTGAACCCATTTAGACACGTTAATAATCATGTCATTAATGGGGCAGTCCGTTATGACCAGCGCCTGTTTACTCCAAACACTAACACATAACTTTTTGTCGAGTCATTTTGTGTCATAATATGTCAGCTCTACCTAAGGGGGTGGGCCAGTGGGAAAAGCTCCAAACTCATGTAATACGTGATTTTTTTTTACCTGCCAAAACGTGAAGGAGTTGCAGGAGTAGCAGAAACAGGCTCAGCCTCAATAATCATGTCACACTCGTTGACTTCTAGATCCAAGTCCGAACCTATAAAACCATACATCCACCATGGAATGAGTTTCAAACAAGTAGACCGTCTTAAAATGAATTGATACAGCACAAATGAAATCCTTTTTGTTTTCAAATAAAATGTTAAGCCCATCATCATGTGTTTACAAAATGCACGCTTACCATCCTTGCGACCGAAAGTATTTTTACACCCTTCACATCTGCAGTTGATAGAACATCCGACGCCACCCTTCACAGAAAAAGAAAACATACGAAAATAATTAACAAATAATAAATGGTCAAGTTCAAGCTTTTAAATTTTCACGTGCAGAGCTTCTGAGCTCGAGCTATCTTAAGTTAAATAAACCGAGCTCAAACTTAGGTAAGCTAGGGCTCGGCGCGTTTAGACCCCTATGAACCCAAGTACAGGAAAAGGGAAAAACCTGAAAGCATTCACAGTATTTCTTGAGGCAACCAGATTTTTTGCAATTGCAGCCTCTTTTATGTCGAGCTGAAGCTGGAGTGTTGCTAGAATCATCCTGTAAGTAAAAATAATAAATATTATCATATGATACATAAAACTTTGATATTCACTAAGCATAGCATAGCAGCTCTAATGTAATCAGTGTGTGACGGCCCTAACCTCTTGCATAGGATCAGAGGTTTTGATAACTTTAGGAGCAAATGCAAGAGGGTTGCGCGATTCAATCTGCTTGCGAGTTGCAAGCACTGTGTCTTCATGTATCGGTTTGTTGAAACATTCAAGGCATGCACATGGCTCCACACAGTAGACACCAGCGGCAAAGCATTCACAATAACTGAAATCAGAGTTCAAAAGTCAAACATCAGAAAAGCTGTTTGTCCGTTGCGTCTATTAGAAAAGCTGCAGAGCATTTAGGGAGTTGTAATAACCAAATTACTCCCATAATCGTATGCAACCCTACTTTAACTTGGTGGCGGAGAATGATCCAGATTAATAATAAATGCATGTCTAAGAAAGTACCAAAATGAACATATAGAGATTTATAGAACATACAGCTTCAAACACTTGGACTTCTTGCAGTTGCATCGCTTGCAAGCCTCTGGCTCTCCAGCATTTTCCGCTCTACGCCTGTTTTCAATTAAAACGTCAACCATATAGAATCAATGACAATTCCACTTGTGACACATTATACAATTATACACCAACGCTATAATAGTTCAGGTAACTTGCCTCTTCTTTCTCGGGCTAGTTTGACTTTGACTTAACTCATCATTAACCACAAATTCAAGTCCTTTAGAAGCATCTTCGGCAACATTTACAGCAGGCCCGATGTCATTCTCGAAAGAGGGTGAATCAGACAATGTTGTCATCAACTCTTGACCAGAACCCATGGAAGGATAAGCAGGAGGAAGTCCAATTATAAGTTGTCTACCAGAGCCTGAGCTTTCATGCTTAACGGCATTATCCACTAAATTCGAAGCAATAGAGTTTAAATGCAAACCTATTCCACGTAAATTACATCTAGATGAATCAGTCCCGTTTCTCGATGGACGTAAACTGTTATCATGGGAAGCAACGGTTTGATTGGATTCTGATACATTTGCAGAACTAGCATTTGAGACATCTTCTAAGTGCTTTATCCGGGATCCGTTCATCTCAAAAACTAGACATCGTCTTCTCAAGCCACGGTATAAATTAGAACCACCCTAAATAAATATAAACAGTTAAACATGTTAATAACTTTTGAATTTAACCACCATTAAAAAAAAAACTTTCTTTCATGCAAGTTCGGTTTGTGGTAGCATGTCTATAAACTTATTTGAGAAGTTCATGATCGTATAGGAGACGCGATTACATTGGTGAATGGTTATACCGTCAGTGCCTATAAAGACATTCTTTTACCTGATCCGTAAAATTACAAATTCCGAATCGACCCATTTAAAATCAAATGGGTCGAAATTCCACCACTAGAATATAAAAAAATTAAAAAACATGAGTTTGCTATGTAAGATCATATGAACTATAAAACATTTTCTCACCTCAGTATCCATATCCTCCATTGGCTCTCCAGCCTCAAGATTGTTTAACGAAGTACTAGCAATCACTGCATGGTTTTCAGCCGTCCCCTTTAAACCTTCATCATTTTCTGAAAGATTATCAACACTAGCTTGAGGTTTTTCGTTCATCAATGAAATATCAAGACTCGTAAGATATAACGTGCCTTGGCCAGGGCCCGTATAGGCCAGTGTATCACTTGGTGAGTTAAAATTAAGCAACTCTGAACCATCAGCTATCAAACTGTCCCAGTCACATGTTGAAACTTCTTTACTATGAGGAAGTTCATTTATCCCTTCGGCTTCTGTTTCAATTCTGAATGAACCATTTTCAGAACCGTTGTCGTTGAATGGTGCAGATGATGCTGATGGGCCACCATTTTTAACGTGTTTGTGTCAAGACGAACGGGTTCATAGTTTAATTTTCTTGATTCAAGATTTGAGCAACCATTTGATGGCACGACCAAAGTGCCAGTAATGGAGTTGCTGGAATTAAAATCCGTTTGCTGGTTTAATGGGTCTTCAGCAGCGTTTGAATTCCCTTCACTGGTTTCTGCTTTCTTTGCGTCCTCACAAGTTCGTTCAGGTTTTGATGAATCCGAAAACTGGTGCCTGAAAAAGCCAAAATTTATTATGATCTCTTAAACGTGGCAAAACCGGTGGGTCAAGGGGATTGGGTCAAAACAGGTAGTTTTTTGTACCCACAACACTTTTTTGTCCAAAATTTTATAGTTTTTAATAGATTATTAAGGTATCAAATACGACTAAAAAGCTATATTATTTCAAGAATCAACAATTTATAAATAAAATGATTTAGGAGGATTTATGTGTTAAAGTACACTTTGGGTGACTTTTGACCCATTTGACAAGTTTTCTTTTAAGATAACATTTTCTTTGTTACCCGTTTGACCTATCGGAATCAAAGTTTAAAAGAACGGAAACGAGCCTCGAGGCGTTTTCCCTTCGCCTCACGAGGCACGCCCGAGGCGGAATCAAAAAATAAATGAAAAAATTATATATCTTATAAAATATAAAATAATTGACCCAAAAAAGTCTAAAACATCACAAACAAAACAATTGACCCAAAAAGTCTAAAACATAAAAAAAAAACACCACAAACCCCTTGAGGCGCACTTGAGGCGCACCCGAGGCGCACTTGAGGCGCACATTTTCTTAACGCCTCAGCCCTTAGAGGCGTATGTACAGACTAGACCCCATGAGGCGCGTCTCAGAATCGTTTTTTTGGCGCACGCCTCAAAAGTTTTTTAAACCATGATTGGAAGATATATAACATAATGTGAATACACCCGTTCATAATAAATGGGTCGAAATTGCCACCTCTCATTCAATAAAGCTTTTTTCTTACCTTTTAAGGAATTTTGAATCTTTGAGGGAACTGACATGAGGCGAAGTGAAAACAGAAGGAGGGGATGCAAAGTTTAGAGAGCTGAAATTCTGAGTAAAGTGAACAGATTTAACGGGCTTGATAGGCGAAAGACTGTTGATATAATTGAACACAGGTGAGTCCTGCAAACATACAACAAAATTCTTCAATATAGCAGGATATTAGGAACCTTAAATCTTTAGAACATTTAGCAAGACTAATAATTCAATATAATCATAATAACTAAACTTTGAAACAAAAACCGGTTATTGAAATAAACGTAAATCAATTCCAAAATGCACATCCAAACACTGCCAAAATACTGATTTCACTTTGAAAGTACAAACATACATATAATACATGTGATGTGTTGCTACATTGAAGTCAATAATCAATATTATTGCAAGAAATTCTTTCATACTTTGTTTTTTTTTTTTTCCAAACATTTTAAAAAGAATTAGTTTGCTATCCAAAAAGGGGGTTTGCGGCGCAGCTTGTTGGCCGCTTGCCTTCTATTCCGATGTACTAGAGATCTTCGGTTAATATATGAACTGAAATGGAATGTTAAAATGAGTTTAAATATTAAAAATAAATAATAATAATAATAATAATAATAATAATAATAATAATAATAATAATAATAATAATAATAATAATCTTTGATCAATAGGTATGCACATCCAAACACTCCATAATCAACAACAAAAGTTAACAATTATTGAATTCATATAAACTAAATCACAAATCAAACAAACAATTAGTATAACAAAATCCAGAAACTTCATATATCCCTCTATAAATCATAAAAAAATTATTAACAACAATAATTAGACCACAAACACATCCTGATTGCTTTATTCCAAAGACCAAATCACAAAACAAACCCTAACCCTAAATAAATAAATAAACAGATCCCTCACACTTAAACACACAATCCACCACAAAACCCTAAAACACAAACCCAAATAAAATAACAATCAACACAAGAAGAAGACAGCAAATGCATCAAAGAAAACCCTGAAAACAGAGACAAAATGAAAAGTTGAAGAAAACCCAATTTACCTCAAACTTAGAAAGTGGGTTAGCAACATGGGTTCTCTCTGGAGTATCCATCACAATACCCATTTCATTTTCTTGATCTTTTTCATGACCCATTTGACCCAAGATCACTTTTTTTCTTTGTTTTTGTGGCTGAACAACAATAATAAGAAGAAGATAATGGGTAGATGATAATATGTTGAAGAAGAAGCGGGAAGGGCGGGAAGCAAGTTTTTATTTTGACTTGGATGATGCTGCTGTTGCTGAGATGGAAGAAAAAGAAACCCCACAAAACAGACACAGTCAAAGATTTTATTATTATTAATATTATATTAAATTAATTATTGTTTGTTGTTGTTGGTTGTTATAAAAAAAGAAATGTGTAAATTGGGAAAGTAAAAGGTAACGTAAATTAATGATGATTTGTAATTAAGGGTGTCAGAGGATTAAAAAACAAAACCTTAATGTTCTAATTAGGTTTTTTTATTTTTTTCTTGTCTTGGTTTCTTTTGTTTTGTTTTACTAGATTCTTCTTGCTTATGTGTGTGTCTTGTAATGCATTGACATAACATAATATATTCTATATGTGGTGTTACCTTGGTTCGACTTTTATTGTCTAAGTGTTTTATTTTTTGCTTGGTTTTTTGTTATTTGTTTTTTTTTTTATTTGGAGAGTATATTTATAAGTGGGGAAATGGAAAAAAAAAAAACTGAAAATGTTTCAAAATATACATGATTTGGTATACATTTTATTTATATAAATTGACTATGTATGGTCTTTCATATATTTAAGACTTAATTTAAAGTTTAAACAACATGGTATATAGTATTTTGTCTATACAGAATGAGAAAATATGCAAGTTGTACTTTTTAAAAGTTAGAAGGGTGTGAATAAAGAAAAAAGAGTTAGTATGAAAATTTTAAAACATTATATAATCCTTCACTTTGTACGCTTCATCTTTTGGACCCTTCACACTTTCTCTTGCTTGTAACACTTGTATTGTATAACACCGTCATAATAAAAGTTCAGACTTCAGAGGAAACTGCTAGGATATTTACACAATTTATTCCGGTCCATACCATTATACTGAAGATTTCTTTTTGTGTGTACGTCCCTTTTAGATGTGTGATAGTTATCACATTTCAATTTATGCAAGTATTATAGAAAACTACAGATGTACAATGACATCGATGTACTCTACGTTGTTACGTCGGATATTGTCACACCCCAACCCGGACAGGTTGAAATGTCACTATTACAGATATCAAAACCAAACACCATCCATTTAAAAAAAATCAAAAAGACAACCTAGAGTCTTAAATCAAACCGAACAAAATCCTAAGTCTTAATTTATTTAAAACTGAAATAAACGAAAATGAGAGTTTAATTATTCTTGAACTTCATTACTCTCTCACTCATCCCTGATTCCCCAGATTACCTGCGAACACATAAGACAAACAAAACAAAGAAAATACGGCTGAGCCAAAGGTTGCTCAGTAACGGAGAAATCAACAGTACAAGTAATGCCGGACATACAATATTACGAAAAGGTACCGAAGCTGAACCGAAATAAAAGTTGAAACTGAAAACAGATACTGACACGAATCGAATCTCCAAACTTATATCAGATACATACAGAACAAATCAGATATATATCAACTCAAAACATATCATATACTAAAATACGTGACTATACAAGCCAATAAATAAGTCACGTAATGTAGAAGCACCCACGAGCCTAAACAGAGGGGTACACGGATAGCTAGTCCATGCACCTATGAGATGGTGCGCGTGGCGTACACACATTCATCTCCAGAAACAGAAACATATATCAGAAGTCAGAATTCAGAAACAGATCTAGGATATATCCATACGCCTCTAAGGGACCATGTTAAAGACGCCGTGATTTTTATTACGCACTGTCACGGAAAGTGTTCATGTCGCTGACGCCCCAACGACAAGTCAGAAACAGAGTGCTCGGGTGACAGAGTACAAAAGCTATTCCATATTTTAAAAATATTAGCACAAGTCTAAATGGAACATGCAACAATGATCACAAAATGAAGGTATATTGCATGCTATCAAAATCAAAGGAACATATGAATTCAACAAAATCCGCACTACAAAGTAACGGACCGGATATATATATATATAACAAAAATACTATGAAGAGAAGGAAACGGAATCCGTACCTTGTTGATGAACCTTAGAAAATTCTACGCTTGGGTAAAAAGTTGAGAACCTACAACATCGTGGTGTTTCTAATTTATATATATTTGAACTTTAATAATATAATATTTTTTTCATTAAAAAAAACAAGTTATAACTTCATTTGTTCGCTTGGTAGACGGGATCTGGCGACAAGTTTTAAGGACGTAAATCAAGATTTTGTACTCCAACCTTTATACAACTTCAAATTACTACAGCATTATCATTTTCGTTTAGAAAACCAATAACCAATCTACTTGTTATACCTTACGAATATATCACTGATTAAAATGAAAGGATTTAAATTGTGGATGTGTGTGACCAAGATATATATATATATATATATATATATATATATATATATATATATATTTGTTTGATTTAAAACTACAGTTCTAATATGGATCTTGAATCCACACTTTAGACATTCAAAATAATTTCATTTTAAAGTAATTAAATATAAATTATGCCCTGCTGTACCTTGGTTTCATATGATAATAACTCACTTGCCAAAACAATTAATACGGAATGAGATTAAAACAAAAACGAAGGAAACAATTAAGTCGGACAAGTCTCGTCGCCATGGTTACCCTAAAATCAGATTCAACGGATCTACTAACCAACACACAGAGAGAAAAAAACACAAATGTGTACCTCTAAGAATTTCGAATCGGCGTGCGGCGGAGTGGCTTGCGACGGTGGTGGAAAGCTACGGATAAACGGAAGGTGGCGATCAAGCGTAACAGAGGATATCAAAATTTAGAATATGATTTCGAAAGGAGTGGAGCCCCTTGGTTTATAATGATCGATGGAAACGAGTTGGTGTTCCAGGTTGCTCGGTTGGTTAGTTCAAAGAGATAAAATTCTTTTCTTTTAAATTTGGATGTTACATTTAACTATCTTGAAATTTATTGTAGTATATTCAGTTCTTGTAAAATGATTAACTAAATGTTCTTCAAAATAATGTGGCGGGCTACATAAAACATTTAAACAGTTAAGGCAAAAACTATGTATTTACATACCAAGTTAAGAAATATGACCCTACCATGAATTCCAAACCAAGGCTTTTAAAGGAAAAGGAAATGAACTAGAAACCACATATCCGAATTGTACGAGATGAGGATGGAAATCAAAACCTTACATTTATTTTTAATATATATATATATATATATATATATATTTTAACTAACTTTGATTATCAAATTCAAACATAGTAAATTTTATATAATATATAACCCTATAAGTATTTGGATATTACAATTTTACCCCCCTAAAAGAAAATTTTGTCCTCAAAATTGCTTAGTACGAGTAACAAGCAAATTTCTATATAACATATTTCATATATCATAAATGTGTAATTAATGACATATCACATACTAAGGGATTACTGGATTCTGAAAATGTTAAACGAGAACTAAATAAATCAAAATTCAAACGAGATCAGACAAAATTTACACATATCCAATATCAGAGTACGTAAAATGGATTCAGATAGCTAGAATAGATGGTAAGTCGTCCAGAATGATGTGAAGCATATAATCAAATTGCACAATCTAAAGCATCAGGCATAGTCAAGGAGCAAACATATCACATTCAATAATATGCAATTAACCGAAGACTGTACCTGGGGCGTTGGCTCCATTATTAGCATTAAGTGCAAAAACTCGTCCTCCAGTGGGTCTCGTGTTTTCCCCAGTAGTAGCTTGCTGATTACGTCGAGGGCACTCTCTAACCTTATGCTCTGAACTCCCACAACTGAAACAAAGACCTTCAGCTCGGCGACATATCCCTCTGTGAGCCTTCCCACAAGTGGCACAAGGAGGAATAACTTCAGGGTTCTGCTGTGTCTGATTCTGTGCAGGCCGATTATTTTGGTTATTGTGATTCCTGTTAGAACGTTGCCTACGGTCTCGAGTTTGATCACTGTCATCATGAATAGAAGAATCATCCTGGGTGTTTTCTCTTAGCCGTTTGCGACCATCATCAAAAACTTTCTGCCTATGTTTCGTATCATTGTTCAAATTCTTGACCGCATCCACAATCTCATTAATGTCAGCAAAACGAAGGTTCAGGATAAATTTCCTATCCCGATCACACACAGCCCACTTAAAACGATTGGTCTGTTGCTCATGAGTACCTGCAGTGGGGCCTAGGAAACTCACCAGGCGACAGAAACGAGCTTTAAATTCCATGATTGGTTCGTCGTCATCCTGCATGATCGTAGAATACTCCCTCAAATACTCGCTACGGTCCGCATCAGTAAAGTACTGCTGATAGAACAGTGTACGAAAGTCATTCCATGGCAATGTAGCAGCATAGTTATCACCTCCTCGGGCATTCTTCAGAGTCATCCACCAACGGTGAGCATCGTCCTCCAACTTATAGCTAGCAAGCCTAACTTTGAACACATCGTCAACTCCCAAAACCTCAAACAACTTCTCGATGTGGGCAATCCAATTCTCTGCCTCGACTGGAGTGGCAGCAGTACTAAAAGACTTTGGCTTTTGTTTCTGAAAACGCTCAAGCCAAACATGAATGCCATCAGGAGGATTGCCATTGGCATTAGCATTAGCATTGGCATTGGCATTGGCATTGCCCTGCTGCAACTGTTGGATCAAGTTAGGAACCAAACCCGCAATCGCTGCGTTGACAGCGTTCGCGACAAGAGTCTCAAGGGGAACGTCACCAGAAGTCTCAGCATCACTATTAGAGTTGTTCGTACGTCTAGGAGCCATTCTGAAAGGAAGTTATACGTGTGAGCAGAGAAAAGCACTTATATTATGCGGAAATGACAAGGATGAATCCTAACCCAACGTCTACCCCTTTACCTCACAGGTTTATTTATTTAAGTTGAAATTTTCTACAGGAAAGAACCTGGCTCTGATACCATAACTGTCACACCCCAACCCGGACAGGTTGAAATGTCACTATTACAGATATCAAAACCAAACACCATCCATTTAAAAAAAATCAAAAAGACAACCTAGAGTCTTAAATCAAACCGAACAAAATCCTAAGTCTTAATTTATTTAAAACTGAAATAAACGAAAATGAGAGTTTAATTATTCTTGAACTTCATTACTCTCTCACTCATCCCTGATTCCCCAGATTACCTGCGAACACATAAGACAAACAAAACAAAGAAAATACGGCTGAGCCAAAGGTTGCTCAGTAACGGAGAAATCAACAGTACAAGTAATGCCGGACATACAATATTACGAAAAGGTACCGAAGCTGAACCGAAATAAAAGTTGAAACTGAAAACAGATACTGACACGAATCGAATCTCCAAACTTATATCAGATACATACAGAACAAATCAGATATATATCAACTCAAAACATATCATATACTAAAATACGTGACTATACAAGCCAATAAATAAGTCACGTAATGTAGAAGCACCCACGAGCCTAAACAGAGGGGTACACGGATAGCTAGTCCATGCACCTATGAGATGGTGCGCGTGGCGTACACACATTCATCTCCAGAAACAGAAACATATATCAGAAGTCAGAATTCAGAAACAGATCTAGGATATATCCATACGCCTCTAAGGGACCATGTTAAAGACGCCGTGATTTTTATTACGCACTGTCACGGAAAGTGTTCATGTCGCTGACGCCCCAACGACAAGTCAGAAACAGAGTGCTCGGGTGACAGAGTACAAAAGCTATTCCATATTTTAAAAATATTAGCACAAGTCTAAATGGAACATGCAACAATGATCACAAAATGAAGGTATATTGCATGCTATCAAAATCAAAGGAACATATGAATTCAACAAAATCCGCACTACAAAGTAACGGACCGGATATATATATATGTAACAAAAATACTATGAAGAGAAGGAAACGGAATCCGTACCTTGTTGATGAACCTTAGAAAATTCTACGCTTGGGTAAAAAGTTGAGAACCTACAACATCGTGGTGTTTCTAATTTATATATATTTGAACTTTAATAATATAATATTTTTTTCATTAAAAAAAACAAGTTATAACTTCATTTGTTCGCTTGGTAGACGGGATCTGGCGACAAGTTTTAAGGACGTAAATCAAGATTTTGTACTCCAACCTTTATACAACTTCAAATTACTACAGCATTATCATTTTCGTTTAGAAAACCAATAACCAATCTACTTGTTATACCTTACGAATATATCACTGATTAAAATGAAAGGATTTAAATTGTGGATGTGTGTGACCAAGATATATATATATATATATATATATATATATATATATATATTTGTTTGATTTAAAACTACAGTTCTAATATGGATCTTGAATCCACACTTTAGACATTCAAAATAATTTCATTTTAAAGTAATTAAATATAAATTATGCCCTGCTGTACCTTGGTTTCATATGATAATAACTCACTTGCCAAAACAATTAATACGGAATGAGATTAAAACAAAAACGAAGGAAACAATTAAGTCGGACAAGTCTCGTCGCCATGGTTACCCTAAAATCAGATTCAACGGATCTACTAACCAACACACAGAGAGAAAAAAACACAAATGTGTACCTCTAAGAATTTCGAATCGGCGTGCGGCGGAGTGGCTTGCGACGGTGGTGGAAAGCTACGGATAAACGGAAGGTGGCGATCAAGCGTAACAGAGGATATCAAAATTTAGAATATGATTTCGAAAGGAGTGGAGCCCCTTGGTTTATAATGATCGATGGAAACGAGTTGGTGTTCCAGGTTGCTCGGTTGGTTAGTTCAAAGAGATAAAATTCTTTTCTTTTAAATTTGGATGTTACATTTAACTATCTTGAAATTTATTGTAGTATATTCAGTTCTTGTAAAATGATTAACTAAATGTTCTTCAAAATAATGTGGCGGGCTACATAAAACATTTAAACAGTTAAGGCAAAAACTATGTATTTACATACCAAGTTAAGAAATATGACCCTACCATGAATTCCAAACCAAGGCTTTTAAAGGAAAAGGAAATGAACTAGAAACCACATATCCGAATTGTACGAGATGAGGATGGAAATCAAAACCTTACATTTATTTTTAATATATATATATATATATATATATATATTTTAACTAACTTTGATTATCAAATTCAAACATAGTAAATTTTATATAATATATAACCCTATAAGTATTTGGATATTACAGATATACTTATTGACAATGGAATATGTGCTTATCACACAACCAACAGCAATGATACACAATCCAACATGGTCAATCTCATTGTGGATTACTTTATGAGGTTTTACCTTCATTAAAATGTTAGGGTTGATCATGGAGTTATCAAATGAAATTATGACCTTTTCCAAGGTTATAGTGTATTGTCATGTGTGTATTGTCATATTTGTTCACTACCTAGTAATGGAATCATCAAAACCGTAGCTAATTCTAGTTGTGTTCAATTGTTAAATTCGCTAATTTAAACCTAAAGGTGACAACTTGTCAACGTATTTGAAATGTCGACGTATTTGAAATGTGGAAAAAGATAAGTAAATGGCTATGAATTGCTCTATAACTTCATAGTCATGTAACATCTTGTAGAAATATTTAAAATATGGAAAAATGATATGATTGTATCCTTCTTTAGCTCGAACTCATTTTTTCAGAGAAAAAGGGGATATGGCTATATGTTGTTTATGCTAATATATGTGAAATATAACGTTAAAAATAATAAAAGAAGCAATGACTTTTTTTAACGGCAAATATTACTTTTACTTTACTTTTAGATCAATAATCTTAAACTATTTTTTTCCCCATGTTTAAATCTGAAACCTCTACTAAGTGGGTTAGCCCGCCATTTTCAGGTAACTGACAAATTAAATTGTATTGAAAGATAGGTGAAAATGGAATCTACGACTAAGACTAGTAGGTGTGGAGGAGGACCATTCTTTTGGGATGGTCCTCTATATCAGCCGCCAACCTGGCCCCTTAAAAGCTCCACAATTGCATAAAAGTGTAATCATGTAGGAAAAACATGACATTCTTTTTTTCAATTCAAATAATGGCATATGCACCACGTAGTGGTTAGTGGTTGAGTAGCTCTCACCACTATCCATTAGAAACTTGTTAAAAATTAACATATATAAGTAGTGAATCGAAGAAAATGAAAGAAGATAGACAAAAATGAAAGACAATATTTATTAATGTGAACGAGAAGCAGACGAACTTATACCATTTAAATTGAATACTCTATAAATTTTAGGATATTTATTAGGATAGAGTATTGGGTACAAAGACTCCTTAACCTACAAAGCGTAGGAAGAAACCTTCACTACTAGAAAATGAGTCTAATGCAACTTTTTAAATGCAACCTTTTAGCTTAAGTTGCATTTGATTAATAAAATAACTTCATTAAAAAAAAGGTTGCATTAGAAGATCAAATGCAACATTTCTTTCAAAAAGGTTGCAAAATTTACTCAAAATGACAACTTTTGTTAAAAGGTTGCATCGTTAAAAGTTAAAGGCAACCCTTATTTTAAAAGGTTGCATAAAGGCAACTTTTGTTAAACCAAGCCGAATTGACTCGAATTTGAAACCGAATTGAAAATATAAGGTCAATATTGGTTTTCAACCGAGCTAGCTCGACTCTGTTGGTTAGGCTAAAATTTAAAAATAAAATTTAATACATTGCTCTAAAATTTTAAAATACCATTCAGTAGTTCACTAAAACATATTAAAAATAAGTCACAGGAGTCGAGACGGTTTAGCTCATTTTCAAACTAAGCCACATTCAACGAGCTCTTTTCAAATTAAACCGAGCAATCTTTGAGTGAACTTCAAGCCGCGAGATTTTTAGATCGCCCTATAGTATTACATACTAAAACCCAAGCCTCGTATATATATTTGTATGCACATACCACATAATATTTATATACGTTTTCATAATATAGAGATTTATAGTATTGTGTTTTTTTTAAGTTGTAAATTTGAAATCTCAATACTTTTTTTAATCTTTAAAATTTTTGAGTTTCATTTCCCTCCCAAATAATTTCTTAATTCAAACCCACGTATTCCCTTAAATCTAAAACTTTCAGAATTCCCTCTCAAATAACCTCCACCGTCAATGACCCACCGTTGTTATCTTCACTAGCCTTCAACTACCATAGTTTACTCTAATTATTCGCATCTAAGTTGTTTGCAGATTCGTAGACGAATCAACCAAAATAACCAGGTCGGTTCAATCGAAACCCATAGTTTTATCCGGTCATTGTTAATTGTTTTTATACGACTCCAAATAATGACACTTTCTTTTTCTTATTAGGGGATGACTCATGGGGACAAAACTGTTTGTTCACGTAAGCACTTAATAGAATATATGTTTAGTAGTTTCTTTTGCTTCTTGTTTTTTTTTAAATGTTGTATTTTGCATTAATGGGATGTTGTGATAGTAGTTATTGGAGTTGAATTAGAATAGCATGAAACTTGTTTTGTGTATGAAATTTTGTGGTCGAACTGACCATAATAAGTTTATTATTTTTTTGCAAGATTCAATCATGCACTCCACATGTTTGATGAAATGTCCCATTAATATATTTATTTTTGTTTAAATTGTTTCATATTCATTTTTCTTTGCTGATAGATTGTTGATAATGCAAGGGCTACTTTATTTGTAACTAAGGTTTGTTTCTTTGACAGGTAATAAGGTTTTAGATAATGAACTAAGGGTCTTTGCTGATAGTATGCCCTACTGCATTTATAATGATTTCCAGATACAATGTAATTCAAATATTTAGTAAAGATTAAATGCTCTTATTTATTAAAAAAAATTGTTGGCTAGGTGATGTTTCACAACTAAAAGAAGATGAAAGCTTGAAAGGATTCTGTACAAGCGATTAAAATTGACAACTTTGTGGTTTCAGGATTTGATGGAACTGCAAAATCGGGTTGGTGTAAACACAAGGTACTTCAATTCATTGTATAGTTGGTTATTATTGTGACTCCCCCAAAACATAAGATCATTAGCTGTCTAAATTTATATATTTATCTTGTTGCCTGCCGATTCGATTAATTTTTTACATCCTGCTATAAGGTGATGAAACCATCAAGTAGATTAATTTTAATGGGTCTATAATTATTCTGGTGTCTTAAATGCGAGTTTTGATGTAGCATTTTTTTTACATTTAAGGAATATGGCATATGCTGATACGTATGATGACACAGCAAGGAAAATTATAAGTTTTTTATACTTTTATCCTTAAGTAAATATCCATGATTCATGTGTGCCGGTATGCATAGGATTAATATGGTTTTGATGAAATGTCCACTCACCCACTTGGTTTAAAAAAGTGTGCCTGAGGTTCGCCTAGGCGCGAAGTGCCTTAATGTGCAAGCTGCACCACCTCAGGTGACATAAGACGCACGTTGTACATAAAGCACTGTTGAGGCGCGCTTTATTCGCAAAAAAAATGGTCTGAGGCGCATGCCTCATGTACATGCCCTTTTCTATGCAATAGAAAGTTGTACAACAAGTTTCTTAGGTTGTTCATGAGGGTGATTTATATGTTAAAACATACATAAACCTTATTTATTGCTATATTTCGTTAGGAATTGTTAAATACCTACAAATATAAAAAAAAATATAATCGCTTTACGCCTCGCGTATGAAAAGCCCACCACTTTTGCGCCTCGCGGTTCAGTTTTAGTCCTTGTTCCCTTGGTGCGCTTCTCGCTTTTTAAAACTAAGCTCACCCACAGTCTAGGCACTTCTATTATTACCTATATATTTCGTTAGGAAATGTTAAATACCTATATATATTCAATTGAGTTTCTTTTGTCTAAGCACTTCTAGTATTACCTATATGGCTATATGTTACTTGTTCAATGAACCGTATACTGTGAGATATTTGTTTAACATACTTCAATCTCAAATTTCATCTTGTTCAACAAAAAAGAAAGAAATGCGTAAAAGCTAACATACTCTGGTTAGCTTTTCTATTATGTACAATATAGTATCTTCTTACATATGATAAGATTCAACTTGAATCATTTTTTTTACTTTGTCTTTGCATTAAATAATAAATTAGAGAATAATCACACCTATATAGATAAAGTGACACTTAAACGACTATGCACATTGTGAACTAGTTAATGGTTAGGATCAAGCTTTGTAAATTGTCATGCTTGGTATTAAATGACCTTGTTTATTGCCCATGATGTCTATTTAAAGGGAAATAGAAAGTAGAGCAAGGTTCATCCTCATTCCTTAATGGATAAATCAACGTTTGCACGTTGAAATGTCATATTGCAGGTCTGCATGCTATATCTTCTATGTTGTGCTGGTATTTATTAACAAATTACACGAAAACATACCTGCAGTTTTTTAACATTCACCCATAGCATGATGTCATGTATATATAAAATTATTTTGACAAAATATTCTTAACAGCTTGTTTGCACAATATTGTAGGTACAAATGAAGAACTACAAACCTATAAGGAATGAAGAAAGAGAACTATGGATATCATCGACTTTCTGGTAGAGGCGTTACAAATATCATCAACTTTATATTGAACTTGAGAAAAGCTAGTTTCTGAAATTAGGAAAACAGATTGAAGAGTATTATGAAAGAAAAAATCAAGCTCGAAGTTATGTGAAAAGATAGTGATGCCTAGCAACAAAACTTGCTAGCTCGGCTGCGAAAGGTCTCAAAACAACTACCAGTCGGTGATCGAGATGAGTAGAATGTTTTCATTTACCTTTATTATTGTAATTTAATTTTTGTGTTGGCTCTTTTGTTATTTGAGTTTGAACAAGAATGTTAAACTACACCATTTCATTGTCAATGGTATTCGTGTTATTGTTATTTTGGCATACTTGTGACTGAATGCGTATTAACTAATAGCAATTGAATTTAAGTTACGAGGCTGCATTTGGGTGTACAAATAAAGTGTTGCATTTATTGTAAAAAAAGGTTGCATTTTTCTTGTTAAAAAGATAATAAGGGTTGCATTAAGTTCAGAAAAAAGTTGCATTTTTGGAACTAAACAATGATAAAGGTTGCACTTTAGTTTTAAAAAAGTTGCATTTTAATGTAAAAAAAGTTGCATTAAGGTGTAAAAAGGTTACATAATAAAAAGGTTGCATTTGACTAGTAAATGCAACACTTTCAAATAAAGTTGCATTAGGCCTTAAAAAGGTTGCATTAGGTCTAATGCAACTTCGCCTAATGCAACCCTTGATAAAAGGTTGCATTAAGCCTAATGCAACCTTTTCAAGGCCTAATGCAACATTTTACTGGGGTTGCATTAGCTTTATTTTGTTGTAGTGCTTAAATCGCCACGTGGTTTTGCCCATTTTGAGTGTGAAGGGTTTTTCGCTACCAATTAGGAATTGATGCGATTCTGATGTTACATTAATCTGATCGAAGACGAAAACTCTAAAATCACGTCGTAAGCCGTAGACGGGCGAGATATTCGAATTCCATTTGTCAGCCACTACACACGACGACAATACATGTTTTTTGCGTTCAAACAACTAAATTCTGGCACGAAATTGTGATACAACTAACATGATCATGATTATACACATCTTGTGTTCTCCTCAAAGAAATTGCAAAAAACAGAGACTTTTATTAAATCCTCTGTGATTTGTGATTTGGATTAGGCAAACATGAGTTAACATGCGTGATTGATGTTTTTTATCAGAAAGACACTAGTTAATATGCGTGATTTTTGTTTTGGCTACGCACCCATAAATGAATGTGTGTGATTACTTTTTGGGATTAGAAACACCAAAAATAACATGCGTGATATGATCATTTTAATTATGCATGTTTGCTAAAATATGGAATGTAAATAACACATGTATTTATTTGTGGTGCTTTAACATGCGTTATTTTGACTTGAGTTCTATCACAGCATGCTTTATTTTGCAATCATTCATGTGTCATTTTACAATTGATGTGATATTTTGCATTCATTGTTTTACACATGCATGTGTGATTTTCATTAACTTTGTATTGTTATTTTTAGTACTACATGCGTTATTTCGAAAAAACCATGCTCTGTTTTATTTTAAAAAACAGAACATGTTTTTGATACTTTTTCGATCGTAAGTATCAATTGGAAATTGTTTTTGCAATTATGTGAGCTTTGAATTCAATCGGAAATTGTTTTCGCAATTACGTAAGTTTATAAATTGAAAAGTCCTCTAAAACATATAAACCAAGTATAGTTTATCAGTAAATAAATAACTATTTTAATGATGTTGTTGCAATCATATTGGATATATTAGTTCTTATCAAATTTCAAAACAAATGATTAAAAAAGAATTATCGAGCTAACCTCCTTTTAAATGTCAAAAAACTGTACTTGTTTGCCATGAAACACCTTCACTTTTTTCACATGTTATATTTATCTAACATTCTCTTTTCTTTCTATCCGAACGAATAAAATACTTTTTGTCTTTACGTTTTTTTCTTCCATGTATAGTCTTTTATTATTCTAAATTATATATTTAAATATTAGGCCAGACTTTTGTGATAATTCACGTTGTATTTAATTAACAATATGTTAAAGTATGATTTATAAAAGGTCAGTTAAATCGCTAAATTGAACCCAATTTTACAACATGCTAAGTTGTTTGTTTTATAGACATATCATGATATCAGGCTTTTTACTAACATAAATATAAGGATCAATGAACAAGTAAAAAAACACTAGTACAATAGTATTGTTGAGCCAACTTAAGTTAGACCTGACCTGACCCGACTCAAATCTAACTCTTAGTTATTGGACATGTGCCAATTTCAACTTGTTATATACCTAATTTGACATGTCTCTTTTATCATGTTTAAGCAATAATGTTATGTTTAATCATCAAAATAATTTTATCATAACAAACTAAATGTAGATTCAGAAAGGGGTGGCAGCACAGCTCATTGTCCGCTTACCTACCACCTTGACGTAGATCCTTTTTTATATAAGCTTATGATCAACTCATTTTCCTAATTCAAAATAATATACACATGAATTGTTTATAAGTTTCTACTACACAGGACAACAATTAGATAACATAAAGAGCATTTTATAATCTCTCAATTATCTCATAAAAGATTAATATCAACTTTATTGAGAATCTCTCACGTTATTATTTTATATTTGACCTTTATTATTATTTATAATTTTGTCAAACTTTATTGATTTACGTTTACCAAAATCATTTGTTCTATTTACTGTTACCGACTGGTTGTTTTATTATTATTATTATTCAAATATTTGTATTTTCTCCTAATTTATATAGGGATATTTTGTATTTGTTGGATTCTACATATTACGCTAGTGGCAAGAGTAACGATACAAAAATGCAATCTAGATCTTTGACATTTTCCTCTTGGACAATGAAGTATTTCTCTTTATAATTTCAAGTTTTTATCAACTTTAAAGATTTTTAAATTTGACACATGTGAATTCGGTTTTCTAGGAACAAAAAATTTAGTGTTGTTATTATGTATAAGGACCTTGTGGTTTGATTATTATTATAGAGTAATTGAATGAATGTGGAAAGGAAATGAGCAATGGAGCAACATAGCTTTTTAATTTGGGGGTTATTATTCTTCACACTTACAATTAAGGATCAAACTCATGTTTTCTTATAAAAACTTGCCTTTTATATATAAAAATCTAACAAATTTTCGTAACCGAGACCAACAGACCTTCTTGTCCACTGATCCCGCCCCTAGAAATGAGAAAATCAAGAAAATAGTAATATTCTTTGATGTGTTATGTCTGATTATTTCAGAACTATTTCACATATATAGTGATAACTTATGTGACAATGTGATCATGTATATATCAACATTTACTCACACACCAAGGTCAGATAACCTGAAATAAGTAACACAAATCGTATCTAGGTATACTTTCATGGCTTCTAGTAATCACAGGCGGATTTAGTGTAAAAGTGTAGGTTCCTGAGAACCCACTCGGTTTGGAAAATTTGATGTTAGTATATATAGAAATTTAGAAGAACCCATAACCAAATGTGAGAAGTGTTCCACTGGTTGGCAGCGCACTTTCTAAAAAGTGAACATGTTGAAAAATTTATTGGATTTGCCATTGTATGTAACCGTCATTACTCTCCACTAATGAGTACTATTTCATATTCTCATACTTAGATTAGATTTCGTTTACATATGTAGAACATATATAACGGATTATATTAAGACACTTATGAAGACACGTAAAACTTATCCATGTATACGACTATCATGCTTGTATATATCCACTTTGAATTTATGTTAAGTACAATAAAACATATACCCGTGTTAAAAATTATTAATACATCACTGATACTCGTGTTACACATGTTTACGTACTATAATAAGAAAAGTGATTATTTCATGATTTTTTTCAAAACAAATTATATTATAACCTTATATGAGAATTCTAATATTTCTCTGATTTACAGAGAATGGGTGAAACTATGCATGGTTTTTTTTTTTTTTGGCTGTCATGTAAGTAAGTCACGGGTGTTAATAGATAAAAAAACAAAACATAGTAGGTACATTCATAAAAAGTCAATAAATGTCGAAGAAAAAGAGGGTTGTTATAATATAAAAGCCTACCAACTTATGACATGTATGGTAATATTAACATCCACACTAAATAATTAATTGAAAGCAACAACCAAATTCAATCCTAGACCTAACCGAGGCGATACAGTGGTTATATATTAATCTAAATATAATTTTATTTGATTAAATAACCAATCAAATACTAAAGTGTCCTATTGATATAATTACACCATGTGTAATGCTTTGGTATTCTGAAAACGTGACTTTCAAAAGCTTTTGTGTAACCAATAATAAATCAACGAAAAGCTTCATCTCATACTAAAAAAGTAGCAAATAATGTTGATACGATCATATGAATGGACGTTACTCATTATTATTCATGGCTATGAACAAATTAAAAATTCAACATTAAATTTATTGCGTTAGTCATATTATATCACTATAACATAAGTCCATAAATATGCTAAGGAATTATGTTTTTGTGGTGCCATTATTATCTACCCAACATCACACATCATCATGTATCTTCATTCATAACTTCTTTAAGTTAAGTCGCCCATTGCTAGTTGTCGCTTGATATCACCCTACGTCACAATGCAACAACTATTCTCTGCAGTATGCTCATCGCCTCACCGAACTCAACCTAAGCCTCATCCTCAGACACTCGGATCTCAATAGTAGTGTTATAATCGGATAGTTCGACCCTAGTTGTCACCCAATAACAGAAACATTAAAGGAAACATCTCAATTTTATGGTTGTCCAAAATTACTCTCTGCTCGATTCACGCTCGGAAAAATTCACGCTCAGAAAATGCTCGCTTGGTTTTCGGCTCGATTGTAAACAAGACGCTCCGCTCGGTTTGGTTCGGTTTGTAAACGAGCCAAACACGAGCAAAGGCCGGCTCGGCTCGACTCAGCTCGTGAACAACCCGACCTATTTTGGGGGCTTGTATTAATTTAATTGTGTTTGTATCTTACTTGTTTCAGTTCTATCGATCTTAGCTCCGTAATGTACTACACGCATGTCATAGACAAGTCATAACAAAACATGCATTTAATACATAATCATGACATTAATGTATGCCAGCTCGTTAGGTCGTGGCACACACATACATTATACTATTTTAAGTGTTGTACCACACGAATCATGACTCTAATATAAAATGTAACAAGCAATAAAAGTACCATATTATGCATTTAACACTAAAACATTGGACATGTTGACCTATGTTTATATGTTTACAGGATGTATCTATTAGTTTATATGAAAACTAAGTAAGATGTGTAGTTTTATATTAGTAGATATTTTTTTAACGACTAACATGCATACACTATAATCTGCTCCTAAAGCTATAACAATGTCCACTTTATGATACCTCTAAGCTACAAACCCTTTATAATTTATAGTAGTACATAAATGTTATAACGTAAGAGAAGATACATGCATCGAAACTCTCTAGTTGTTTAAATGTTACATTCATTTGTCTAATTAGTCTAGGTATTTAAAGACATTAGACTCTTTATCAACCAAACATTAACATTTTTTTTTTCATATGGTCATCCAAGTTGTTTACTATCAAGTTACCTTATGATCTAAAACAAGCTTCAAGAAACTTGAATGAAAGGAAATAGATTTATCAAATTAGAAAAACATTTAGGGTTGTCTCATGGAACTCTGAGGCCCTATTCGATCTATAGAATGAGCCCCATAAAAATTCAACTTATATAGAAAAATAGTAAAGAACACTAATTGTGAATGCGATAACAATAAACAAAACTATACTATTGTAGCCAAATGATCTATTTGTTTGTTTTTTTTTATTTACGGGGGCGGTCTGTTTGGTATGGGGTAATGGAATGAGAGAGGGAATGGAATGGAAGAGGTAATGGAATGGGAGAGGTAATGGAATGGACCATTACCACTCCATGTCTTGTTTGGTTATCATGTGGGAATGGAATGAATTCTTACTTTGTGTTATTTGGTATGTAAGAAAAAACGAAAATATAAAATCGATGGTGAGTGGTGGGTGGCGGCAGTAACGGTGGTGGTGGGTAGCGGCGGCGGCAACGGTGGTGGTGGCAGTGGGCGATGGCGGTGACGATTTGTGGGTGGGCGACGACGGCAGTGGTGGGTTGCAGCGGTGACGGTGGGTGGTGGTGGCGATGACAGTGGTGGAGGCAGTGGGTGGCAATGACGCAGGTGGTGGTGGTGGTTGGACGGTGGTGACAATGGTGGGTTACGACGATGGTAGCAATGGTTGTGGGTGGCGGCAATATGCGGTGGTGGTTGGATGATGACAACGATGGTGGGTTGTAATAATAATAATAATAATAATAATAATAATAATAATAATAATAAAAATAATAACAATAATAATAATAATAAAAATAATAACAATAATAATAATAATAATAATAATAATAATAATAATAAAATATTTGTTTCCATTCCTTGAAGGAATGAAAAAAAAACACCACCTAAGGAATGAAAATTCTTAAAATGGAAGGAATCTCATTCCTTATGGAATGATCCATTCCATTACTACATGGTAACCAAACATGTTTAATTTCATTCCATGGGAATGATCTATTCTATTCCACCTTTGATTCATTCATACCAAACGCTAAGGTTTTTTTAATAGGTTGAATGAATGGTTGGCCTAATGCCTAAACATGCTTTGGTGTTTGTATTTTATAAATTCTAAATGGACATAAAAAAACTGATGTGCGTTTTTTACTTTTCATCCTCACTTGTAATACGTTTTTTACTTTTCATCCTCACTTGTAATACGTGTGTGTGTATATATAAGTTAAAAAATTACATAAAAATGCTCATTTATAGGCCCAACGAGTTTTCAAATGTTCATTTTTACCTAAACAAACCATCTTTTAGGCCTATAATAAATTTTCAATGTTACGTTTTTATAACCACGTCTTCGTATAAGTTTTTTTTGCCAATCACGAAGCTCGGTTTAACTTGTTAGTTTTTTTTAAGCAAAACCTCGTATGATGAAATTTAAAACCCAACTAAAAGATAGTTAAACAACCTATTTAGCTTTGGCTCATAATTAAGCGCCATTTTTTCTGCTCCTACATGGTCCTCCCAGTGACTCCGAATTGTTAGGGACGACCCTTATAAGTAGTTACCGTGTACAAGTAACTAATAATTGCATATAGTTTCTTCAGTTTATTTAGACCGAAGATCTATGAAACTAGTTTGTGCATCTAAATTTGGTTTGGACTTTGGAATGATATAACTGTTTAGACTGCCAAAATGGTTAATTTAGTAATTTCAATTAACCTGAATCAAGTGAAACCTTGACTATTTTAATGAATATAAAATATAGTTTTAAAAACTATCTACTAAACTATAAGATGACCAAACTGCATACATCTCATTAGTCATGTTGTTCAAGTGTTTTAAGTCGCCTTATGCATGCTCCTCTCTAGACTCACCATACTGCTGCATCTAGAGTTTTTGGGTAGTTTATAAGCAATGTATGTAGTGTCCAGTGAAATAATATGGATTGTTTATGTTTGAACACTATAATTATTTGTGCATTTTTGGATTAATAATAAATTTTAGTGGTGTATAAAAAGGCTTGGCGCTTCGGATTGAAAGCTATTCAACTCTATTGGGCCTTAATGGGCATTAACATGTGTCTATGGGTTCGTCTTATCTCTATACGTGTGGCCAATAGATACAAATATATCTTTACATGTGTGTATACATGAGAATACACACATGGGAAACCAACTTAGGGTACAACTTGCCTCTAAATTACATTTTTACATCGATATGCTATGCCTACGACGTAATATGCACCGATAAGGAAGTGTACGGATTCCATGGCCATCACATTGACCCTTCCTTACAAACCACACCTAGACAATGATATGGCATATTTGAAATATAGGGAGATTACCCTTTTTAGGCTTGAATTGGAGTACTTGACGGTTACAACCAAGCTTGCGATGTTATTTATAGAAACTATTTACCGTTAGATAACTCGTAGTGATGTGCCCTACACCAACAAAGAAATGAAAAGTCCGAGCGAGAATCCAATCCAAAATCTTATCCTCAAATACATCAACAGATGGTCTGTCAATGACAATGTCATACCCGACAAATGACTGAAATCCACAATGTCATCTTCAAATACACCGAATAAGAGTATGTCAGTTCAACTTCTCTCCTTAGACGTAACTAAGTAACTAACCCTTAATGGAGATCCTCGTCCTCCTGACAAATGAATTGAGCTGATGACCCGAGATCCCAAATGTATCCTGGAGGATCCGAATTATCTGATAAAAAGAAAAACATATTAATTTATAATAAATAGTTTTGTTTTTTTAAACAAAAATTCTAATAAATACTCCATCCGTCCCATTTTAAATGTCCATTTTTTTGTTTTTTGATATCCTAAATTAAATATCAATTTCTAAACAATTTCTAGTTTGCCTATAAAAGAGAAAAGATAATAAAAAATTTGAAATAATAGTTTGAGGATGTTATTGTCATTTTACAACTCAAAGAATATACAATCAAACATTTTTTAATTTGTGTGTTTGTGAGTCTATGACATCTAAAACAGGACGAATGAAGTAATAAATATCTACGAGTAAAAAAAAAACTGTGACCACGTATCCTTAAAAAAAACAGATGCCACATAAACAACAGAAGGTAACAACCACAGACAAGAATCGTGCAACATCAATACACCCAAACATCATCGAACCTTCAAGAACAAACAACACACAACACAACCCATATACATACCCATCCATACTTTGTTTCTTTCTTTGATCTCTATGGCGATTCTTCAGGCATGGTTTATGGATGATATCCCTAATGACCCACAACTTCCTCATCAACTCAATCCTAATCAGTCTGTTTCACCTGCTTACTTAGCTGGTACTTTTTTTTTATTAAAAAAAAAGAAAAGGAAAAGATTTTGGGTTGTATTTGATTTTGAAATTGATATTAATGTATGATGTTTTGTGTAGATTTGGGAGTTTTGAACTGGAAGTTGAATCCAGATAAGTATGAGGATGATCAAGAGTTGGACAAGATTAGAGCTGATAGAGGCTACAATTACATGGTATTCTTATTCTTAGGCTTATTGTTTGTCTTTGGTTTTGTGAGTTTATTTAGTTAGTTTTTTGTAACATAACTAGGGTGTTGGTTGTTGGGAAAATATAGATTCAATGGATGATCTGAGAGTCGTGTAGTCACTTTCAGATCGAATTATTCCGAAAAATCCAATTGGATACAACTCAGATTCTGAGAATAAGAACTTAGTATGTGTTTTGAGTGAATGAGCGAACTTGATTTTAAAAACAGGGATAAACCGCTAGTAACTTACATTTCTAAATGACCTAATTTGCACTTCTGGCAGCTCGACCCCAACCAGGGGCTGTGCCTCTTGGGCCCCGGACCCCGCCAGCCAAGGGGGCGGGCGTTGCCCCTTTTGTAACTCCCATTACTTAAGATTCTCGAACACTTAGAATTGTAATAACTCAAAACAAGCGTGCACTGCCGCACCTCCTAACTTGCTTGACGTGTATTACAATTCACTTTGGTCACCAAATCAATCCCGATTACACTATAATATCCAACATAAGTTGTGTCGGGTTGGCATGTTGAATAGTTGAACCTAAACATGCCTTGTGTATTTATTTGTGTAACGTTTATACAAACAGTTAGCCTATTTACCTAGGTTGGTGGGTTGTAATCAAGTTGTAAACTTGTTTAACAAGTTATACACAAGTTGGTTAATTGGTGTTTGTCATTAATTGCCACCATAAACACAACAACCATATATTAGAACTTTTATGATTATATCTAGTTACTTAGTCATCAATCTTGGATATATCTGAGTTATTTGGTCACTTTAGGTGTAAATTATCAGAATATTCGGAGAACTAATTATTAGTTTATTACAATTTAGAACTTCAAACACCAAGAACACACACAATTACCCCTAGGTATATGGTATGGCATAATTACTTTCAAATACATTGCCAATTGGTCTTTAAAGTTTAAATAAATACACCTAGTTATGAAGTGGATTTTGGGGAGTAATTAAACTAGTGCCTAGTCATAGCAGGACTTACAGTTTCTTCCTGTATCGGCTACTTTTTGTGTTTATGGTTGACTTATTGACCACATGGCTATATGGGATACAATAATTTGGATCTTGGAATAAGATATCCTGATGAGTGAATTATGCAATAAGTTTTTTATGTAATTCATTTGGTTGTAGACTTGTATATTTATGCATACACAGTTGCACACATGTACACAAATATAAACACACCCTTGTTTTAAAAAAACAAAACACAAAAATAGAATCTATGAGTATTTAAATAACCTATGGTAACTTCATCTTGCAGGATCTGTTGGATTTGTGCCCTGAAAAAGTTGAGAATTATGAGCAAAAGTTGAAGAACTTTTACACGGAACACATTCATGCAGACGAAGAGATACGTTACTGTTTGGAGGGCAGTGGTTATTTGATATTCGGGATAAAGATGATCGTTGGATTCGCATTTGGATCAAGGCTGGTGATCTCATCATTTTGCCAGCAGGAATATACCACCGTTTCACCCTCGACACCTCCAACTATATCAAGGTAAAGACTAAAGAGTGCTAGTTTGGGAAAATGGGTTGACCGGAAACACCTTTTATCCAAAATCTTGTAAATATATATGAATAATTAGCTCGCCAAGTATAATTATAACACTATATTATTACAATGCTAATATAATTTTTTTAACTACATGACTCAGGAGGTTGTATGCATTAAAATAAACTCTTTGGGTGACTTTTTGGCTCGAAATATTTGACCCATTTCCTTTTCAGTTCTTTTTAATATATCACACTTTGACCCATTAGGGATTAAACATAACCTGAACGGGTCAACTTTGCCACCTCTAAAAGATATCACGTATATACTTCAAGGTCGTCATTCATCTTGATATCGACTATTTAGGTCAAACAAACTACTTTCCAACTTCAAATACAATAGAGTTAATTGCCAACTTAGTCCCTGAGGTTTGTCGAAAATTGCCACTTTCATCAAAATCTTTTTTTCTTGTCAATTTAGTCCCTGTGGTTTCATTTTTTTGTCATTTTAGTCCCTGAGGTTTGTCAAAAATTGTCACTTTCATCCCAATCTTGTTAGTCCACAGGGACTAAAATGACAAAAAAAATGAAACCACAGGGACTAAAATGACAAGAAAAAAAGATTTGGATGAAAGTAGCAATTTTTGACAAACCTCAGGGACTAAATTAGCATTTAACTCAATACAATATGAATTTTCAATACGATTTTGAAAACTAACACATGCTATCACTTGCAAAAGTATACACTCACTAATCGACCTCATGTAAAAACTTTATTGATTGGTATTTGGGTGCATGCAGTTGATGAGGTTGTTTGTTGGAGAGCCGGTATGGACCGCATACAACAGGCCCCAAGAGGAGCATCCAGCAAGGAGAAACTATATGATTAACTTTGGTCAAAAGATCGGGACGCCCCTTGAAGCTCACTGAATACTAAACATGCATAGTCTATAGCTATGTATGTGTATGTGTATGTATATGCTCTGAAATTAGCAGTCAAGTTCTTATATCTTCTGCTGTATTTGAATCTTGATTAATATTATGCTACTTATAGCTTTAATAAACTTAAAAAGTCTATCAGTACGATTTTTGTTCAGGGGCCGATCTAGGCTTTGGATTGGAGAGGGGAGGGGGTAGTGTGTTTGTTTCAAGTTTAATCAGCTCGGAGCTTAACAAACAAGCTTATTGTTTATATCAAATCGATACTATATTTTATCGTATCTTACAAGGAGTGACGAGCAGCCTTAGAGGGCAATGACGTAAGGATTAGTCGCTCTAAGACTGAGTATCTCTATTGTGTTTTTAGTGGTGTAGGCGAGCAAACGAGCCAAGAAGGTTTCATTGCATCTCGCAGGAAACTCATGGCCAACGCCACATCATCATTCTCATAAATCTTGTCAAATATTTTCCCAGGCTTCAAAAGGAAACAAGTCAACTATCAATACCAAAACCGACAACCATTTCACCAAGACCTCAAATAAAAGTCAAACTCATGGCCTGTTCCTGATAGCTATGCTATTCTGGACGGAGACGAGCCTCTGGAATGCAGTGAGATTGTATACCAACAGCTCAGGAACAAGCTGAATCAATGGTCATAAGGCCATTGGATCATTGGAATTAATCTATGATCATCGTGGTGGGATTCAGTCACGTTCTGGTGGTGATACGCGTGGTGCTTGATCGTTTATGTGATGCATGATGCTGTTTGCTTTTGGCTAAAGAAAGACACACAAGGAGCGGCTTGGACATATATTTGTCGCACGGGCACCTCGCTAGTATATTATTAAATGACAACTTAGGAACCTCTCACAAATTACTAGTAATGAAAATCTATAAATTTATTGCTCTATCTACGAGTGCTGTTATGCAACTTTGTCTTTTGGCTCCCCTAATTTACATCTTTTTAGTTATTTTAATTTTTATTATCATAATACTAGATTATACCCCGGGAACGTCCGGGGTTGAGAAATCTAATATGACATATTAATTTTACATATGAAATAGAATGATTCGCTTTACAGTTACATGCAATAAAGCTTCGGGTAGCACCTAACCTAAAACAATTAAAAATGTATCTCCAATGTTAACGCCTAACCTTAAACAATGTATAACTCTAATATTAATATCTAACCTAAAACAATGTATAACTCCAATGCTAAAACATGTTGAAAATAGAAGTCATATTTACTGATTTGAACATAATTAGTGACTTTGCCTATACATGATTAATGATTTACCTGAACACTTTGTGTTTTCTTTCCTGTATGAACAAAACCTCACAAAAAATATTCTTTTTTTTCTCCGTTTTTTATATAGCATTATGGTACTCGTTGGAAAGATAATAAAACGCTCGTTAATTTGGTGTAATTTTTTTTTTTTAAAAAATCTCGTATTTAAAAGATATTAACGCTTAAAAATTATGGGAGGAAACATAAGAGGAGAAAAATCCAATTTTATTTTTAAATTTTTTTTTTTCCTAAAATATCTCAATGCCACATGGGATGACACATAACACATTTAAGGAGAATGTCTCTTTGAATGTCATGTCATTAAAATGGCTTTGGTTTATTATATGTATAGATTTATAGTTAGATTATATAGATTTTGTTTTTTCTGGATTCCTGCATTTCGAATATACTGACGTGCTCTTTTTTATCCAAGTTTCGGTACTAATTTTATTGAATCCGTCTGCGTGTTGTCTTAAGTTTTATTTAGATGCATGTCGGTCTAATATGATTATATTTACTGTTTTTTTTTCGTGTTTCCTAATGCTCATTTTTACCGCACAACTTCTTCGTGATTTTTGGAATATATCGTTGCGACATGTTTGTATATAGTTCTCAAATTGAGTTGTCGCAACTTCATTCGCTTCTCTTTATGTGCCACCTAAATTTTTATGTAAATTTTAGTCAAAACCGAGTCGGGTCAAATAAAATATATTTTCACTTTTTTTTAACATGCTTTCATGTTTCTTAACGCTCACTTTTACGACGTCATTTTTAAATTATCTCCCAGTACCCTATTGCGAAGTGCTTTTTTATCTACATCTCCGTGCTTATAGTTGTTCCTCCATATATATGGTTAAAATTAGCCCTGCTTACGGTTGTGCGCTATAAATGTATATATGTGTGGCACTCAGGGGGCAATAGTAAAGTTGCACTAGTTTTAACGTTATTTTACTAAATTTTGTGAAAACGCCGTTTAAAAATTACGGTACGGTTAATCATGCATCGTTTGGTGGTGTTGATAGACATAAGACAAGTGGGTACATGCACGGTTGTCCCTTTTGCCAAATGTTATGTGCCTTATGTTCAAGCTTGATACAAAACCACTATCAAGTCGGGGTCTCACTGGAAGCGGCCTCTCTGTTCCCACGGAGTAGAGGTAATGTTGTCTACATCTTACCCTTCTCAGAACCTACCTTAGCTTTTGCTATTGATGGGATTAACCGAGTATGATGATAATGATATATTGTTAAAATTAAAAAAAACACCTAGGTATTTTGCATAATATTATATGTATAAATGTGAAAAATAATAAATGACCAAACCCTAGATGTGCCTGAGGTTGTAATTTTTCACTAGGCAAGCTCGTGTTTTAGACAGAGAGTAACAAGTCATGCTCGGAGCTCTTTTAAGT